>JASDQU010244724.1:81262-105852 GCA_032191745.1 Picea mariana | reverse complement strand
TAGGAAGGATTTTTTCTTTCTCATTTTAAGTATGCTTGTGACCTTCTTCGCCACTTTCACATGGAATATTGTAAACCAACCCCTTCTCCCTTCTAGTATGGATTCAAGCTTACTACCACCTGTACTTCTCCCAAAGTTGATGCCGCTTTGTACCGTCAATTAGTTGGTAGCCTCTTATACTTGAGTCATACTCATCCTGATCTTTCCTTTGTTGTTGGTCTTGTTTCCTAGTATATGAAAAACACCCCATGAAATCCATTAGAAAGCAGCTAAAAGAATACGTTGGTATCTCTAGGGTACAATTCAATTCGGGATACATTACAATTCAGGGGGGACTCCTTTATTAGTTGGTTTCACTGATTCAGATTGGGTCAACGACCCTGAAGATCGGAAGTCTATTACAGGTTATGTTTTCATCCTTGGTTCAGGACCTGTCACTTGGGCCTGGAAGAAACAACATGTTATTTCTCTTTCTTCAGCAGAAGCAGAGTACTGAGTAGTGGTTAATTCAATTCAAGAATTCTTGTGCCTTCGATAGATCCTTTCAGAGTTTGGATTCCAGCAGTAACATACGACTAGCCTTTGGTACGGTAATCAAAATGCCATGAAGCTCACCAAACATATTTTTCAACATCAACACATCGAGATACACATGCACTTCATCAGAAAGCTCACTCATGATCGAGTTATTGAAGTGCTCTTCTTCCCTATAGAAGATCAAGTTGCAGACATTTTCACAAAGTCTCTTACAGAAGCAAAGTTTTCCAAACTTCAATATATGTTAGGAGTTCAAGAAGTTGTCACTAAGATGGGATAGGCTCTAATGACTCCTTCCTTCTTCTATTGTCTCCTCTTTGTAAATCCTTCAATCATATCCCAAGTTGTTCTTAAGGGGAGATGTGAGGATATTTAGACACTTAGGAGTTAGTTAAGATGAACTTGGTCTAATGCATCGTTAGGTAAAGTGTGTTTCTTAGTGTGTTTCTTTAGTATGCATTAGTATGAATTTGTAGTTAGTTAATCCGACGGTCACGATATGTTCCCGAAATAGAGTGATTCGACATATCATATTCTCCTCGATCTTAACGACTACATTGATATGTGGCTTAAAACCCGATTGGTCCATGATCTCTATTTAAAGAGTATGGAAGGTCATTTGTCAATGATCGATTATGAGAAACTCTCTTGTAAACCTCTCTATAATATTTTTCTTTTGCATTAACGAATTTCTCCAAGTGGCCACATTGGTTGGGGCCGTGGATGTTTCCCCAAAGGGGTTTTACCAAGTGAAAACATCGGTGTGTTGATCTTTGATCTGGTTGTGTGAGTGGCTACTGAAGGTGTTCGTCCTTTGTTGGAATACCCTAGTTTTCTAACACAACAAAGGATTGTAAACCTACAGGTGGAAGTAAGATTAGTATTGGACCCTAAAATCAAATAACAAAAGCAAGAACAAATTGACAAATTGAATGATGAGATGGATCAGATATTTTAGGCTACTAGCCATGTATAGTGGGAGTTATGATTTGTACACCTTAATGCAACATAAAAGTGTCAAGAGTTGCAAAGTCTCGGTAGCTTTGCAAACACATAATGGAGAACAATTAAAAAATCCAAATTGAACACCACAAAAAAAAGGCACAATAATTCATTGTAAACTCCAAGTTCCTAGTCCCAAAATGGTGATAAGGGCTCACAATGTTTGTAGGTTTCCAAGAAAAGGTAATCAAAATGATTACATAATTGGCCCCTTTGTTTGGAGTGGCAATAGTGTAGGCCAACCCTAGTTGACTCAAGGACGAATCAATAGGTGTGGTTAGGGCTTGTTGGCTTCTTCATTTTTTATGAAGGCATGGTGGCACTAACTTTGCAGATAATGGGACTCATACTACACCACCTGGATTGAGAAGCATTTAGAAGTGACAAAAGAGAAAAAATATCACGAGTAGAGGATTGGGACAAGATCGCAAGTTTTTGGGAGTTGATTACCAGGAGACTAGAGGACATTGAAGAGGAAAGGAACAATTGACTAGCAGATAACATTTACTACACCAATTGTATACCAATGATCTAAATAAATCCAGATATCAAAAGATGCCACTATGTAAATGTAAATTCTTTGGCTTGGAAAGGTTCAATAGGCTAGAAGATAATGTAAAGTTTTGATTGGTTATGTGGTTTAGGGAAAATTTCAAGGATCCATACTTATCTTAAAGTGCAGAAACCTTAGTGAATCTTACTCATTCTTAAAATGCCTAATATAAAATGTTTGGTGATATTTTTGTAAAAATATTCAAATTATAAAGGGTTTTATATAGTTTAAAGAAGAAAAAAATTAGGCATTCTTCACAGTAAAATAATTTTATTCTCTAGAATTTAGGGAAATCATTTTAGAAAAAAAGTGGAAATTGACAAATCAATTTTGATTTTTGTTTTTGGAAAATTAGCCAAATGGAGAAATTTAACCCCTAAAATTTTCCCTCACATGGTTGCAACTCTCTTTTGATGAGTGATAAATTGTAATAATGATTTCCTTTATGATAAATATGAATGGAATGATCCCCCCATTTCCAAATTTGTTTATCGTGATGATGATCTATTCAAATAATGTGTTCTTCATTATGAAGTATTCCTCTTTTTGTTATTTTTGCTTATTTGTTATAATGGATGGTTGTGTCTATTGCATATTCTAATGAGTGATATAGTACTAGTCTAATGACGAATAAAATAAATGAAAAATATATTTATGAAGTATGGTGTTAGAAATGGTTGTGTATGTCATGTGTTATTCCTCCCACTAATCTCAAGTCTTTGCAATGTACATTGAGCAAGAACTTCCTTGTTTATAAGGATTGATCTGTCAATGTTAGACTACAACCCCTTTGTTGGACAACCCCGTGGAGCTTGGTCTACTAATTCAAGCCAATAGAACCCTCATAAAATGCTCTACTATTTTCTTAACATGTGATTTAACTTGATCCAACATGTTGGTAAATTCCATCCAAAGTGGTAAGAAAATTTTATCTAATTTGGTTGGATCAAAATCGTCACTACAAGACTAAATGTAAGCAATGGAATTGACAATATTCCATGTACTCTAGAGTAAGACTTCTAAACAACCTCTTACGAGGTGAAGATCAATGAAAGGTACTAGTAGCCAAAACCTTAATAAGACTCATGTTCCTCCAACTTAATCCTTAATTATATATGTCCAAAAGAGTCAAGATTTTTTCTTTTTATTTTATAAATGGTTAGAAACACAACTTGTTTTCAAATATTCTAAATATAGTGAATAGAAATAAATTGAAAAAATCTTCTCAATCTTTCGACTCTTACCACTCACCTACAAAACACAATGGCAAATTGGGCTAAGGTTATGTACTACTTCTTAATGAGTTGTAAGAACAAGTATGATGTAAACGATTGAAGAATATGTTCCGATTATTAAATAATACAAACTGACTAATATTATCACAATAAAGATGCTAGATTAAGCTTAACAACAATTTTGGAATTGTCTTTGAGTAAAATTTGTAGAAGAAGTTGAAGAAGATAAAGGCTAAATATGAGTGAAGGGATAGAGTTTCAAACATATCAAAAATCTATCACGTCTTCCCATACATAATCCATTCACATTGAAATAAATGGCCATAATGATTAGCATGAAATTTGAGGCCTATCACATATATCCATCATCTAAGCACACAAAATTAGATGTCTATGCTAAGAAAAACAAAGTGCAAGGGAAAAACAGTGATTTTTTTAAGATATCATAGATGTAATCATCTTGAGAGGGGCCAAGGTGTCACCTCTATCCAGCATTCAACATGGATTGCCATAATAAGCAACATTAATTTTGCACGACTACAACATATCCAAAAATGCAAGGATACTCAAGGTGATTATATTATCACGTTAATGCTCGTTCAAATATCATCATTACTAAAAACATTGATAAATACATAAATTTTTATTTAATTAATGAATTTGAAAACCATGTTAAATAACACTACAAATCTAAATCTAAGACATAAAATAAGTTGGCAATACATAAAAATATAATATTAAAAATGTTGTAGTTATTTTAAATATATTACAAAGAATGAAAATTATATCGAAAATGGTGTGGGTGATGGGGTGAAGATGTGCATTTATAATTAGCAAGATGCTAAATATTGAATATTATTTATTTCCTTGAATAATAATAATAATAATTGTAATGTCCATTTAAGAATAAAATAAGTTACATTGTGTATTTGAATATCATCCAATGGATAGATATTATAACAAAAAACTCGAAATAGACCATGATTGAACTCTAAGTTGAACTCAAACTAGTTTTGGAAATTCATACATGGACACATAGTACCCATCTCAAATGATGAAGACTGATTTTGGGGTCCTTTGAATCACATTTTTTGATATCTCGATCTGCATACATGTGGGTTCTTTGGCCCACGGAATGGACTAAAACGAGTCCATATCAACAATTAAACTTAAATAATTTCCCTCCTCGTATCTGCACCCCATTGTTCTACTCCAGATCTTGTCATAGGACCATAGGTTTACCCGGTATCTTGGCTCACAAACTTGTGGATGGTTGGATATGCTCCCCTCAATATCAATTAAAATCCAGATCACCATCTCCAATCATTTTTTGCCACTAAGTTCATAATAAATCGATGTTCAAGTCATGCTCCTCTATGATATCATGTTCACCATGGATCATCGTCTCGATTTCACTGCTATCATATTAATGGATCACCTTTGATCCATTCTGTGATCAACAGTGAATCTTCACCCACACTGTAAAATGCTCTCTCGGTGTTCCCAAGTTGCATCTCTCGGCTCTAGGCCTCTCTATTTCTCACACTCACATGCTTTAACATTCATAAAAAGTAACAGAGATTACACACGATCTTAAAAAACCAAAATACAATACAATACATAATTTTCATTAAGAATCGAGCTTGAATTACATATTATGGCCTCTCTTGGCCAACCATTCCTCGGCCTAATTGATTTTTTTACATTGTGACTGGCCCTATCCTTAACACCCGAAGGCTTACATTTTAAACAAGATCAATAAGAGGATAGGATCACTCCATATCCTATCTATCCTCACAATATCGCTAAGATCGCTCAAAACAACAAATATCACAACAAATCCTACCATTTACTCATAATTCTGAGGAATCATGTCCTCTTGGCCACGTCTGCCTTCTGGAAGGTTCAAGATTTTGAATTTGATTTTGGGGGTCTCTGCTCCTGCATCAAACTCCCAGGGTAGAAAATCTTCATGATCTCTTGATTACGAGTCTTCATTTTTTCTTTCCATCATCAACCTCTGGTCTTCCTTTTCCTCATGCATCACTCCATCATAACGATGAGTTTCTCCTCATGCTCAACAATGAGATGCAACCAAGAATTTCCTCTATAGCAAGCCTCTGCACCTGCTACCTAATACCTCATCAAGATTTCTCTCAAGCTTGACCTTTTGGTATCACAGGTTCTCTCCTCTGGAACCTTTTGAGCACTCCTTGCTCTTCTTTAGCTTCTGCATATGCCCACTCTTCACGCAAGAAATATTTCCCTGCTCTGATACCACTTGATGGAGACCAATTATGGGGTCCTTCAAATCAAGTTTTCGAAGATCTCGATCCTCGAACCTGTGGGTTATTTGGCCCACAAAATGGATTGAAACAAGTCCATGGAAGAAATTAAACTTAAATAATTTGCCTCCTCATATCTACACCCCGACATTCTACTCCAAATCTCATCATAGGACCATGGGTTTACCCAGTCTCTTGGCTCACGGACTTGTGGACAATTGGATCTGCTACCCTCGATATCAATTAAAATCCAGATCACCGTCTCCAATCTCCTATAACCACTAAGCTCATAATGAATCAGTGTTTGGGTCATGCTCCTCCACGATAGCATGTTCACCATGGATCATCGTCTCTATTTCATTGTTATTGTTTTAATGGATCATCGTTGATCCATTATGTGATCAACGGTGAATATTCACCCACACTATAAAATGATCTCTTGGTCTCCCAAAGCTACATCTCTCGGCTCTCAGCCTCTATATTTCTCACACTCGCATGCATTAACATTCATAAAAATTAGCATAGATTACGATCTCAGAAAACCAAAATACAATACAATAAATAATTTTCATTAAGAATCGAGCTCGAAATACATATTATGGTCTCTCTAGGCCCGCCATTCCTTGACCTGGTTGATTTATTTATTATGTGATTGGCCATATCCTTAACACTCGAAGGCTTACATTTTAAAGAAGATCAATAAGAGGATCATATCACTCCAGATCCGATATATCCTCATTGTTAGCACTCGAATTTGCATCGTTTAAATTTCGACATTTAGCCAATAGCAGGGGTGCTACCAAAAGCATTTCATTCTCATAGCACCCATTTTTGCAGCTCCATCATAAAAAAGACTACGTCAAATTTTCAAATGTCTTTGTCAATTGTGTATCAATTTCCCAAATCTCCAAATCTTTCGCCATTTTGTCAAGCCTTCGGATTCTTGCATAATTTTATTCAAAAGTATCCTAAAGTCTTGCAATATGTCATTATCTTTAATTATATTTGTAAACTGCCAAGTAAAAAAGACTACGTCAAATTTTCAAATCTCTTTGTCGATTGTGTATCAATTTCCCAAATATCCAAGTCTTTCGCCATTGTGTCAAGCCTTCAAATTCTTGCATAATTTTTGTCAAAATTTTCCTAAAGTCTTGCAATATAATTATCTTTAATTATATTTGTAAAATGTAAAATTCCCAAGTCTTGCAATATCTTTAATTATATTTGTAAAATACCAAATTCTTTTGCAATATGTCATTATCTTTAATTATATTTGTAAAATGTCAAGTCTTGCAATATCTTTAATTATATTTTGGTATTTCACGGATGATTTTAAGGAAGGAAATTTATTTTAAAATGTAGAAACCTTGACGAATCTTATTGATCTCTCATATGACAACTATAAATGTTTGACGATATTAGAGTAAAAATATTCAAATTTTTAAGAATTTTATATAATTTGTATAAAAAAAATTAAATTAAAATAATTTATAAGGATGAATTTACTATTTTTAAATTAAAATAATTTTATCCCATACCTAAAATCATCCCTCCCAAATTCAAGTTTTACTATTTTTAAATTAAAATAATTTTATCCAATACCTAAAATCATCTCGGCCAAATATATGAGCTGGGCCAGCAACTCATTGAGCACCACATGCTCTCCAAGTACCAAATAATAATATAATAATATATTTTTAAGGTCACGGCCAAGCCAGCACATCAAATTTACACCCCTCTGGATTTGGCCCAGCAACTCATTGAGCCCAATCTTCAAACATACACCACATGCTCTCCAAGTACCAAATAATAATAATAATAATAATATAATAATATATTTTTAAGGTCACGACCAAGCCAGCACATCAAATTTGGTAAAGTCTACGAAGGTATACATATCCTACCCTACCCCACATGTAAAGTCTACGAAGGTATACATACTCTACCCCACATGTTCTTAACCAATGATATATCATTTTCCAAACCAAACACCAAGTGTACCCCACATGTAAAGTCTACGAAGGTATACATACCCTACCCTACATGTTCTTAACCATTAGACCCACTCAGGTTGTATGATATATCATTTTCCAAACCAAACACCAAGTATCAAGTTCGATCGCCAAGGAGAAAACCCACAAGGAACCGAAAGACCGTACACAACGCAACATTATAGGACAGAAATAATTTCAAGTTTAAATGGTTCCTTTTAGGATGTTACATTGCATGTGGGATATTTCCAAATGCAAAATTAAATGAAAAACGTCAAAGTGGCAACAATCTGGACAACAGGTGAAGATTAGATCCAAATGCCAAGGTAAGTATGTTCGAAGGTGTTAAGACTAAGTGTTGGAACGAGTAGATCCATGACCATGTTGAGAGTGCCAGGGAGAATTCGGTGGATGCCAAGCATCGGATGATTTCAAATGTGTCACTAGATGTCAAGTGCACGATGAATGCCTTCAAATTTTCTGCAATCCCAATCCCTGTTGCAATTAATAATAGCAGTTGTTGGTTTGTTTCTTTGAATTTTTCCGAGTTTGAGGATTGCACAACAAATCCCAAAAGACAGTGACAAAGCCAACCCACCAGTGAGGTAACAGATGATGGATAAATAGTTTTTTCATGATATTATCCAACGCTTGGGAGGTGACTTCTTTCAAAACTGTTTATGAACCCAAAAGTGTCATCAGTCTTTAGTCGAAGGATTTATGCACAATGTATAGAAGATACCATATGGATTCTTTACAAGGTCGAGGAGAAGGTTATGAATGGACATTAAGGATATTCAATAAGTTCCAGAGTACTAGTAGGCAAAGGATATGAAAGATTCATTCCAGAATTTGAGGCACAAAATCAAACAGTTTCTGATTCAAAGTCTCGAAACTAGCATCGATGATCAACTCCAGATTTTACGAATGAGATCAACTCCAGAAAAGAGTGTGATGATGATGATGAGAATGAATCTCTCCTTCCTCTATTTATACAAAAAGTAAAGGGAGATCTACAAGTCAAGTGGACCTACTCTACTATAAGCAACCTACAAGATGCAAGTGGGCCCATCTATGTGAATCATGTTGATATTTTGATGTAATTACAGAAGATATTATTTTGTATTTGTATTGGTCAAACTTAGAGAAGGTTATTGTAATCTTAATGTATAAATCAGCTCAAAATAAATTATTATTTTATTGTTATCTTTATTGTAAAAGTCAAAATGACCCTTCTTAGGGTTGCATCTTTTCGGGAGTCAAGTTATGTGTATAAATAGAGGTTGAGTTCCTCTCATTTGTATAGAAAAAGAGGTCTAGCACAGAAGGTCTTGGTTTCTTGGTCTATTTGTGGAGAGCTATAATGTGCCATTATATTGGTTGAAGGAATCTATACTGAAGAATTGGTTGCTGGATTTTCTCCCCCACGAGGGTTTCCCGAGATATATAATATGTTTTGAGATTGTTTATCTTGCAGTGATCCTATTACATGCAATTGTGAATGAATGTTAAAGAAGATAAATGTAACTTATAAAATTATAACAAGGTATTGGAGCATGCCTGAATAGAAGATAGTTCGCAAATCTGGAAGACAAAAGGAGTCATTTATCTTGATAAGAGTGGTTGTCGGACAAGACAAGACCACCAACAAGTGTGTCCTAGTAGAGTGCATCTTTTCCCTGGATCAAATCTTCAGAATCCATAATTTTTTATTTAGGGGCAATATGACTACCGGAACCAATATTGATGAGAAGTTGGAGGGAGATGACAACTTCAGAGCCTAGAGGTACAGAGTATCCCTCCTCCTAGAAGAACGTGATCTAGAGAAGTTCACTAAAGAAGAGGCTTCAAAACCAGAGAGAGATGAGGCTAAAGCAAAGCACAAGAAGGATATGGTCAAAGCAAAGAGGATTATTGCAAACTCCATTAAGGACAATCTTATTCATCACATATCTTCATTATCCACTCCAAACAAAATGATGGATGTCTTAACCCGACTGTTTGAAGGCAACAACATCAACTCAAGAATGACCTGGATATCTCAATTAAAGAACGTGAGGATGCAAAATTCATACACCATCCACTCCTACTTCTCAAGAGTGAACCAAATCAAGGAGTAGATACAAGCCATTGGTGATACAATGAATAGAGAAGAAATGGCGATGACAACCTTGAATGGCATCCCAAGGTCATGGGATGCATTTATTCAAGGGATATGCTCAAGAAGGAAGCTACCCAAGTTCAGTAGGTTATGCGAAGATTGCAACCAAGAATAAGCAAGGACAAAATCAAGAGAAGAGAAGATGGAAAATGATGATCAAGCTGATCCAGGTGGATATTGGTGGCCATCCACCTATTCCAATTGGCTCCTCGTGTCCATTTTTTATTCAGCACGTCTTTTTGTTCTGCTTTATAATTGTGAGTTCTACACTTATGGGGTTTTCAGAAGCCTCACACATTCTCCAAGTGGATACAGGTGGCCTCTCGCCTAATCCAACTCGTTTATTTTGTATATTTTCATGTCAGCACATCTTGTTGTACTTCGAGGGTTGATTTGGGGCGCTAAACATTGTTTTTTGAATCATCACAGTTAGACTATATATGGAGTCAAAGCCCAATGGAGGAATATGTATATCTCTGAAAGACCTTTCCAACGAGCTATCACGCACCTAAAACGGAGGTCGTATGCAAAAGTTACGACCCTAGGAAGTTGAGGTACCAAATTACACCAACTTGCCCATAGGGCCTGTTATCCCCAGTTTAGGGACAACTAAGGAGATTATGTTTCGAAGCCCACAGGTCCCAGACATGGAGTACCGAGAGCTAGATCAACTTGAGCAGGGCCCTGGAGGGCCCATATTTTCTTCCTTCGGCGTCTCCACTTTGTCAGCAGTAGCAGTATCCATCACCTTGGCTTGGTCCTGTAGCAGAAGTGGGTCTTGCTCCATGAGGTAATGAGTCCGAGTATCATGGTATGTGTCACTATGATCCTCAAAACCTTTGAATATGTGTATTTGATTCTTTTTGTTTCTAACGGGTGCTTGGATATTATACATATCCACTTGATTGTATCTGGGGGGAATGACAGGATGCCCTAGTATGTTTGTGCCCATAGGTTTTGAGTTGCCACTGGGGGGATTCATGAGAAGTCATCGTCCACGCCCACCATATGTACCACTTTACATATTTCTCCTGCTCATCCATCCCATTACACTGGTCAGGGCATTGGGTTGGCCAAATATTTAAGGGTTGTACCTTACCTTGTGGGAAGAAGGGGCTAAAGGCCCAGAGGGTAAAAGAAGTTGGCAAAAGATATAAGCCAAAGAATGAAACCTCGAGATGCTTCGCCTAGGGATCCCTGAGAAAGCAGTAAAATTCTTCTTAGCAAGAAACAGAGGGACCCATAAAAATAATAAAATAAGACCTGGTTAGAGGATAGGGGGTCTCATCACGAGCCAACCTATTAGGTCCATGGGTATGTAGTAGTGTGACACTACCAATAGTTGTTCACCACGCCAGGGTAGTGGCTCTTGGTGGCATAGCCAAAAGAAAGGGAATCTCATCACGAGCCATCCTACTCATTTCCATGAAATTCTTGTGGGTGACATTTTCACCACTGGTCACCACGCCAAGGCAGTGTCCCCCCGCTAGCTTCATGAATAAAAAGAAATAAGAAAAAGACAAAAGGCATGAATGGGCTTGGAAACATTTGCATCCATGACAGGTGTAACTCACCCTCCACAGAGGCACCCACAGGTAAGCCATGCATTTCCCTGCTATCACTGCACCCCTTGCCTAGATAACCCTTATCCATTACACCCACTCACATGGCTTAGATTTGATCTCTCTCGGAAACACCACACATCCAGTGAGCATTAGCCCAATAGGACACCATGTCACTTCCTCCAAACTTGGCTTGCATATTAGTATAATATCTTTGAGCACTTGTCCGGTTAAAAGGGTTTTATGCACATGTTTAATAAACTTGCTGATTAGATGTGATTGACATTGCTATTATCCCTATGACTTATGAGCCCATGGAGGGTGTATCTGTTGATGTGCACGACCATACCTGATGGAAAGGTACCCTTATAGACAGGTACACATGGGGAGATGATTAGTTCGGACCTCCATGGGGATGAAAGCCCATCAAGTGGATGTTGAAACCCCAACAGGGGGCAGAGACAGATGAAAGGGTTTGCACCAGAGAAGAGGAGGGAGTTCCACTAGAGGCAACTTGGCAGAGCCTTACCCAGGGGGGTTGTGCCCTTTCCACTAGGACGTTGGCCTTGGAAGGCCCATGATGTCACCCAGGACACTCATGACGTCATCCAGTGCTTGTGGAGGTTTTAGGAGGAATTTGTGGCACGTGTGGCATGTTCCTAAGGCCCAAGAAGGCCTAACGTTTTGCCCCAGGAGGCCAACATTGCCCTAAAAGGGACTAACATGGCCCTAAAAGGGCATGACGTCTTCATTTATGCTTGATTTAGGGTTTTATCATAACATTTAATATAAAAACAATATTATTATGTATTTTTGGCCTTGTCGTCCTTTTGTGACCTAAAATTAAATTAAGGTCATTGCTATTGTATAAATAGAGAGCAAAAACTCTCTTTTTCTTGTCATCTTTCACTCACACTTGTGTGAGGTCTGAAATTTGCGGTCGTCATTAGGGTTTTGGCTAAAATTGTGGTGCACTTGTTGAAGGAGGCTTATTTTTGGTGATTTTTGGCATTTTTCTTGGTGGAAGGTTTATAATTAGCGTTTGGCTTGATGAATACTTGGTAAATGTAAGTGAATTTATGCAATCCTTCCCTTGCTTGAATGGTTATAGTGTTTTACTTACATTTTGTTAATGAAATTGTTGGAATAAACCCTAGGAAATAAGAACATGTTGGTGTCCTTATTTTAATTCCTTACTAGATTGTGCCAAGGAGCCCTTTTTCTATTGGAGACATTGTTAGGGCCTTGCCATTGCAACACCCTATCTCTTGTTCTTCATCCTAGCCGGTTTTACTTTTTCATTGAGCTAAAGAAGGAGGAAAACGTGCTAAGGCCTAGGGTTGCCTACACCTTGGTAAGTCGTTTTCCCCTAGGGTTTGATGGTTGAAGCCTTGGCTTATCAACACTTCACCATCAAATTCCTCTTTTCTTTGGACATACTATTATCATATTGTTCCTTCAACTGTTGTTGCTACTTTTGACTCCATTTTCCCTATGAATGCACTAGTCTAAGGCCTCTTACGTGAGTATTTTGATCACAACCTCCAAATCTTTGAACAATTACTAACACACTCTAACCCTAGCTTAGATTTGACTTGCTAACCCTATTGTTTCTATTATCCATTTGAGTTATCTAGTCATACTTTGCAGCAAATTAATGTTTCTTCAAGCAATTGAAAGATTGGTTAATGCATAGTAGTCTTTGCTTCTAATGAATGTTGATATTGTGACATTGATGATTAATCATTTTTCTCATTTTGAAGCTTCTTTAAATGAATTTATTGTGAAGTAACGTATTGTGATTATTGATGCTACACATCATTGATTGATTCATCAATATATTTGTCAATTATGTTATTTGAGAAAGTCTCTGATTATATGAAGTACTAACCAGCAAGTGATCTTGCAAATATAGTTTTATGTTGCTTTGTTCCAGGTAGGTACATTTATTGTTATTATTATATTTATTGGTTGTTTAGCCAAACTTTCTGATCGGTGGTGACTTGTGAGAGGGAAACTTTTACTTAGCCTTAAAACCTTTTCCTTCTCAAAACCCCAGGTCACCGAGGACGTCTCCCCTAGGCCCACCACCCTAAATAGAAAGAGATTTCATGTTGAGTTGACAGTGATAGGATAGTCTCTCGTTACGTCAGTTTGTATTCATTTACCCTTTCCTTTCCTTCCAAGTACAAACTGTGCAATAACATTTTGGCATCGTTGTCGGGGACACTGAGTCAATTATCCTAAAAGACGACACTTTTTCGGTAAGCCTTTCCTCAATAGTATTTATCTTACAAAGCTTACCTAGCGACTCCACTAAGGATGATTCCCTTGTTTCTTTGATAATTTCAAGAAAATTATCCGGTGACTCCACTGATGACGAACCCAACCATGACTTCTCAATGGGACCCGAGAAATTTCAAAACCCTAGACATGAGTAAAATCTCGAGATACCCTCGACAAAATCCCCTGAAGTACGAGAAATGGCTCCATAGATTCACCAGTAGTGATGGGGAAAGATTCGACCATCACGTGAGTGATTTTTGGGCTTTCTTTCAACTCCATCCTATCCATGATGATGATGAATATTTGGTGATGAAACTCTTCTATGCCACTCTTTATGGCAACACTAGGGAGTGGTATGACAACCTCCCCAATGCTAGCATGACAACTATGGAACAATTGGAAGAGACCTTTCTCAAAAGATGGGGTATCCAGTTGGAAGACATCTTAGTACTACTAAAAAGACTTGAGCATATAAAGCAAACTGAGGATGAAATTGTCAGACACTTCCAGGATAGGTTTGAGGACATACTATATCAAATTCCTATAAGCCATCGTCCTAAAGACAAGTACATTATCCATCTCTATACCAATGAACTTTTAGTGCATCTAGGTTTTCCCCTCAGTAAAAAGGGCCCAAGAACGCTCAATGAAGCTCACAGCATGGCTAAAAGAATCGAGYAAAATATCTCCTTRTCYRAGGTAAGRCACCTCTTCAYCTCAGGCACTCTTAGTGTGGAAAGYTTAGTTTCCCTTGAAACCTTTACTGTTGACTTCCAAAAAGAAGGGGAACAAACCATCGACCAACAAAAGGCTAAAGGGAAGAATATTGATGAGGTTTTCCAATCCCACAATGAAGAACAAAGGACTACTGAAAACACAGTTGAGGAGATGGAACCTGAAGAAAATGAAGAAGTATCAATGTGCGCTCCTCCCTCTGATGAAGCCATCCACGAGCCTTTTCCCCCTACACAAGAAGAAGAGAATGAGGTTAGTCAATTTCCTTTTCAGGATCTTGACAATGCCTTGTTTTATGACTCAGAGAAGGAAGAAAAAATGGAATCCTCAAACCAAGTAGATATTCCTTGTTGTACAGTTTAAGATGAAGGGGAAACTCATGAGGAGGAGACAATGATGCATGTTAAAGATACCCAAGTCCTCAAAGCTCCTGCACAAGAAGAAACAAACACAATAAGTTACCCTCGTCTCCAAAATTTTGATGATTCTCTACTTTATGATTTGGGAAATGAGGAGGAGATAGATGAGCCCTTGAATACTTCAAATCCTTCATGTTATGATACAAATAATGACAAGGTTAATAATATTGATGAGTTCATACATGTTGGGAGACATAAGTGGGATATAGTTGGTTATGATATGGACCCCATTTACGACATTGAGAATCATTTCCAAGTGTTGCCTTTACAGTTATTACAACGGGTTACTCTTGATTTTGACCAGTGGCAACAAGGAGATGATATAATTATTGATATTTTCCAAACACCCAAGGTTGACCTCGTCCCATATTTTCCTGATGATTTTCGGTCATACCTTGAATATTTTGATGAGTACTCCTTTGAACACTTGGATCCTTTCGAGGAAGATGATTGTCAACCACCATTGTGCTCAAGTCTTGATAGGAGTAAGGACATTGTTTACCTAAACAAGGATTCTTGTGACAACTTTCTCCAGCCACCTCCGATTACTTTACCTTGCTGTGTCATTAAAGGTGTAGTTGGGAAATATGTTTTTTGTATTGAATTTTCTCTAAGGAAAACCCTAGAGTTCAAGGGTAGGTTGAATACCTCAAGAAAAAAACTGTCGTCTCAGCCTTTCAACCTCCCCTTAAAATTTTGTCAATCATCTTCTAGATCCTTGTTAATCCCTTCCAAGATTTCAAATTATGAGGACGTTCTAGGTAGCCAACTTTCAGACCTTATGAGTCAGTTTTCTGAAACTTTGACTTTTCACAATCCCTTCTTGAAGTGGATTGATCACTTTCCTTAGAAAGTGACTTGGCATGATTTTATCCCTCCCACCCACCTCCATGAGTTAGACTTTATGGTTTTCAACGATACAATACACTCTCTAACCCATGTTATTTTTTTGCTTAACTTGTCATTGTTTTGGTTCATGATGAAGCACATAGGCAGGTATTGTGTGACATTGCAAGGATGGTTTCACTGGTCGTTTGACTACACCTAGCATTCACTTCACATGTAAGTGCAGGTAAGTAGCTAGGCATTTGCATTTGTTGTGTATACCATTTGCATTTCATGCTAGAGTAGTTTGTATTCACATTTGTATATATGATTGCTATCGTTTTATATATGTGTGTGAGTTGGGGGTGATATCACCACCCCAAATGATTTCTTATAGCTTTATGTTGAGATCAAGAAGGTTACAGGTTGTGCCAGAGATGTTGAGGTTCTCATGTGCTCTACGGTGAGCACATGTCCTCGAGTTGGACCCAGATGTTACCCCCGCTTTAGGGATAAGTTGATAACTAAGGAGATTATGTCTCGAGGCCCATACGTCCTAGACATGGAGTACCGAGACCCAGATCAACTAGAGCATGGCCCTGGAGGGCCCATCTTTTCTTCCTTCAGCGCATCCACTTTGTCAGTAGTAGCAGCATCCATCACCTCGGCCTGGTCCTATAGCAGAAGTGGGTCTTGCTCCATGAGGTAACGAGTCTGGGTATCATGGTATGTGTCACTATGATCCTCAAAACCTTTGAATATGTGCATTTGATTCTTTTTGTTTCTAAAATNATGACAGGATGCCCTAGTAAGCTTGTGCCCATAGGTTTTGAGTTTCCACTGGGGGGATTCATGAGAATCCATCATCCACTCCCACCATACGTACCACTTTCCATCTTTCTCTCGCTCATCCATCCCATTACACTGGTCCGGGAATTGGGTTGGCCAAATATTTAAGGGTTGTACCTTACCTTATGGGAAGAAAGGGCTAAAGGCCCAGAGGGTAAAAGCAGTTGGAAAAAGATAGAAGCCAAAGAATGAAACCTCGAGATGCTTCGCCCAGGGATCCCCGAGAAAGAAGTAAAAGGCTTCTCAACAAGAAACAGAGGGACCCGTAAAAATAATAAAACAAGACCTGGTTAGAGGATAGGGGGTCTCATCACAAGCCATCCTATTAGGTCCATGGGCATGTAGCAGTATGACACTACCAATAGTTGTTCACCACACCAGGGTAGTGGCTCTTGGAAGCATAGCCAAGAGAAAGGGGGTCTCATCACGATCCAGCCTTCTCATTTTCATGAAATGCTTGTGGGTAACATTGCCACCACTGGTCACCACGCCCAGGCACTCTCCCCTAGCTAGTTTCTTGAAGAAAAAGAATTAAGAAAAAGACAAAAGGCATGAATAGGCTTGGAAACATTTGCATCCATGACAGGTGCAGCTCACCCTCTACAGAGGCACCCACAGGTAAGCCATGCATTTTCCTGCTATCATTGCACCCCTTTCCCATACATCCCTTATCCATTACACCCACTCACATGGCCTATATTTGATCTCTCCCGGAAACACCCCACATCCAGTGAGCATTAGCCCAATAAGATGCCCTATCATTTCCTCCAAACTTGGCTTCCATATTAGTATAATGTCTTTGAGCACTTGTCCGGTTAAAAGGGGTTTTATGCACATGTTTAATAAACTTGATGATTAGATGTGCTTGATATTGCTATGATCCTTGTGACTTAGGAGCCCATGGAGGGCATATATGTTGATGTGCAGGACCATACCCGATGGAAAAGTAACCTTATAGATAGGTACACATGGGGAGATGATTAGTTCGTACCTCCATGGGGCTGAAATCCCATCAGGTGGATGTTGAGACCCCAGCAGGGGGAAGAGACAGATGAAAGGGTTTACAACGGAGAGGACGTTCCACCAGAGGCAGCTTGGCGGAGCCTTACTCAGCGGGGTTGTGCCCTTTCCACTAGGATGTTGACCTTGGAAGGCCCATGACATCACCCAAGACACTCATGACGTCATCCAGTGCTTGTGGAGGTTTTGGAAGGCAGATGTGGCATGTTCCTCATGCCCAAGAAGGCCTAATGTTTTGCCCGAGGAGGCCAACGTTGCCCTAAAAGGGGCTAACGTCAACCTAAAAGGGTATGACGTCTTCATTTATGCTTGATTTAGGGTTTTATCATAACATTTAATATAAAAACAATATTATTATGTATTTTTTGCCTTGTCGGCCTTTTGTGACCTAAAATTAAATTAAGGTAATTTCTATTGTATAAATAGAGAGCTAAAACTCTCTTTTTCTCATCATATTTCACTCGCACTTGTGTGAGGTCTAAAATTTGCGGCCTTCATTAGGGTTTTGGCTGAAATTGCGGCGCACTTGTTGAAGGAGGCTTATTTTTGGTGATTTTTGGCATTTTTCTTGGTGGAAGGTTTATAACTAGGGTTTGACTTGATGAATACTTGGTAAATGTAAGTGAATTTCTTCAATCCTTCCCTTACTTGAATGGTTATAGTGTTTTACTTACATTTTGTTAATGAAATTGTTGGAATAAACCCTAGGAAATAAGCACATGTTGGTGTCCTTATTTTAATTCCCTACTAGATTGTGCCAAAGAGCCCTTTTTCTGCTGGAGACATTGCTAGGGCCTTGCCATTACAACACCCTATCTCTTGTGCTTCTTCCTAGCCAATTTTACATTGTCATTGAGCTAAAGGAGGAAAATGTGCTAAGGCCTAGGATTGCCTACACCTTAGTAAGTCATTTTCCCCTAGGGCTTGATGGTTGAAGCCTTGGCTTATCAACACTTCACCATCAAATTCCTCTTGTCTTTGGCCACACTATTATCATATTGTTCCTTCAACTCTTACCACTACTTTTGACTCCATTTTCCCTATGAATGCACTAGTCTAAGGCCTCTTACTTGAGTATTTTGACCACAACCTCCAAATCTTTGAACAATTACTAACACACTCTAACCCTATCTTAGATTTGACTTGCTAACCCTATTGTTGCTATTATCTATTTGAGTTATATAGTCATACTTTGCAACAAATTAATGTTTCTTCAAGCAATTGAAAGATTGGTTAATGCACGGTAGTCTTTGTTTCTAATGAATGTTGATATTGTGACATTGATGATTAATCATTTTGCTCATTTTGAAGCTTCTTTAAAAGCATGTATTGTGAAGTAACATATTGTGATTATTGCTGCTACACATCATTGATTGCTTCATCAATATATTTTTCAATTGCTTTATTTGAGAAAGTCTCTGATTATATGAAGTACTAACCAACAAGTGATCTTGCAAATATAGTTTTATGTTGCTTTGTTCCGGGAAGGTACATTTCTCATTATTATTATCTTTATTGGTTGTTTATCCGGACTTTATGATCGGTTGTAACTTGTGAGAGGGAAACTTTTACTTAGCCTTAAAACCTTTGCCTTTTCAAAACCCTAGGTCACCGGGGACGTCTCCTCTGGGCCTACCACCCCAAATAGAAAGAGACTTCCTATTGGGGTGACAATGATAGGATAGTCTCATGTTACGTCATTTTGTCTTCATTTACCCTTTCCTTTTCTTCTAAGTAAAAATTGTGCAATAACAGGGCCCACATGAATTTTGGCATTTCACCTTCTAGGGTTAGGTTTTTGGATGTCTAGGTTTTTGGCATTCATGAGTAATATGAAAAGGAACTATGGAGCCTCATTGTAATCCATTCTGCTCAGACGGATGCGCGTAGTAGCCACATCTCTTCTCAGAGATAGCTACCACCATTCGAGTCAGTCTCAGTTCTGCAATTTTACTGTTTCAGCCTATTTCATTATTTAATAGAAGATATTATTCACTTGATATTTGCATTATTCTTCCCATCTCTGTGTTTATTGTATTTAGTTTGTTAATCAGTTCGTTCTGCTCCTAAATCTGGATCAATTGTATCAGAGCAGTATGCTCTTCATTTATTCTCCTTCATGCATGTCCTCGACAAGGTCTGGGTACAAGAAGTTGGGACTCGAACCAATCGATCCATTACCAGATCGGTCGCTCGAGCCCAACAACAACCCATGGGAGACTAAAAGAAAGATGATGGAGAAGGAGATCCTATTAAAATTTTGCTCGAGGAAGCCATCGCACGACAAAGGAATGGAATGATGGACAACTTCGTGCATATCCTTCGACGGTTTCCCACTGGACAAGCATCTTCATCAAGCAGCCATGCGACCCCCTTCAAGGTACATGTAAATTTTGATATTCAATTCTTTAAAGGACTGATAGATGCGGATGTTGTAGATAAATGGTTGAATCTGCTTGAAGGATATTTTTGAGTCCACAATTTTTCCGATATGGAAAAGATCACTTTTTCACTCCTCAAGGTCGTTCCCCATGTTAAAGATTGGTGGGATACTTACTCTGAGCAAAGGGCCGTGAAGGAATCTGTTATTTTTGTGGTGGCCCCTACATGGGATTCCTTCTAGGATGCCATTAAAGAACAGTATTATCATGTTGGAAGCTACAAGGATCAGTATAGCAGATGGACCACCCTACGTCAAGAAAGGGACCAGACAGTACCAGACTTCTCCAATATTTTTCCATACCCGACGCACCAAATTGGGTATCAAAGATTCTCAGCATCATTTGGTGCTCAAATACCACGGTTGTTTGCATAGATACATTCAAACAAAAATGGAGTTCCTAGACATCACCTCATTGGACACGTCTTATAGATACATCGTCAAGATTGAGCAGAAATTTAAGCAAAAATGACGAGATTTTGGATCTGCAAACCCCTCACAGCCGAAGCAGGGCATGGGAAACCCCAACCCACACAACAAGGGACCAAGTCGATATGGCCACTATAATATCCCTCGGCCAAACCCAATTGTAAATGTAATATAAGTGTACTTAAGTTGGTGAGTTGTTTTGACATAATTCACATCCATGGCATATTGCAGGCATGAACTGCGCAATAACATGATGTAGTATGCACATTTATGGATACCGCGCACAGTAGCTAAAGTGCGCGCAGTATGGAGGACAATGAGCCTCGTGTATATGATATGTGTTATAGGCTGGTGAGCCAATTACTATAAGTTGGGATGCTTATGTTTGGTATTAGGCTGGAACGCCTAGATGTTAAAGGCCAATGCGCCTAGTTTGTACATATCTCATGATTAATATAAAATGCATCACTACGCACAGACTGACCACAATAAAAGAGATGGGGGACTGAACTTCACCAGTTAGGGAAAGGGGGGGCCAAAAAGTGAAGGGAATATTATATTAACATTTCCTAAAGCATAAAGTATGGATAATTATTTTATCCTAAGTTCTAAAGTTGGGGACAAGTGGACCAAAGTAAATTTCGCTATGACAAGTGTCAAGTTGGGGACATGCATTCATATCGTGGGGGGACTTAGCTCATTTGGTCACTTTTCACAGGGAATTCTTACCCGTAGCTTGACCATCATTCTTATCATCATTTTCACATTGAGTTTCACGGTGATTCCTTCCATCACTCAGTTATCCAATCAATGATTCCATGACATTTTCACTCACGCAGTCCGTTATCGTTGAGACATCCATTTCACCATATCTGAGCATGTTCCCATAGCCTTTTTTGGTTGGTGTACCTGGTTAGCTTGGAGCGGGATTGAAGAAGTGGGTTTCCAGGCCTGTGAGCAATTCTTCAAGCAAGAGAATTGTTGGGGATTGATTCCTGAAGGTGCTAAACTGCAGCTACATTGCTCTGAGACTTCCGGTCCGGCTTGTTGTTGAAGCCCTATAAGGGAAGTGGGGCAGCCGAGGGACTATTGAGCAGAGAAGGGGAACACTTCCTTGGGTGGGACAAACATGTGGGGAATGAGAGGCTGTAGGCTGTTAGTAGAGTGAGCACCTGAGATGGAGTCTTTCTTGTTGTCCATGATCCTTAGCTTGGTTAGGAACCCTTTACCCAGGTGGAGTTCAGTCCCAGCTTTGGGGTGACTCACTGTTGAGAGTGATGAACAGTGTAGTCTAAGGCTGGGAGGTTCGTGGACGGTCTGTACGCAGTTGGTGACAATATTTCCAAGATAAGTACCAACCATATGATAAAATGATATGTTGCATTGTCATTTACATGCTTATGTTACGGTTTATCATATATGTGATTATAATTGTGTGTATGTTTATGAGTATTTTCTTGTATATGCTGCATATCTATGGTTATTGTTATTTCACTACAAAGTCATATATTACATAATGTAATTGTGTGTTTATGTTTATATGTAAAGCTCCCACAAGAGTGTTGTATGTATATGTTTAAGTTGCATGCAGTTTGAAGAGAAAATTTATGTGGCATAGCTCAGTTGATTACTGGGTATGTTACCGTATGTTCCGCAGTAAGAGAACGAAAGCATTCCCTGGAGTAGCATGGCCTAGCTTGTTTAAGGCTGGGGATGTTACCAACTGGTGTCAGAGCATGAGAGATTGCTCTGGAGTGGCGTCCCCCGGCCTGCGGGTGGTCGGGGGAACGTTACAAATTGGTATCAGAGCTTCAATTTCAACACTGATCCCGGATGGGCCAGAGGGGTTCAGTTGAAGCGAATATTCACAAAAGAGTAACTTCGATGTGACCAAAATTCAATTCATGGAGTGTCCATGGAAAATGTTGGCGTGCTGGCGTGCGCAGTAAATTTTGGCACCGCGCGGAAAACGTTGGCGTGCAAGTGTGCGCGGTAAATTGTGGTGTCGCGTGGAAGATTATTATGTGCGGAAGCATGCGCTGAATTTAGCCCTGCGCGGTGAGCATGCACATAGTAATGTGCACATGGGGTGCGCAAGTATTGCTTAACACAGAAGAGTTTTGTTGGTACACGCATAGTATGAGCATAAGTTGTCTCGCGACAGTGTATTCAAGGGTGCGCACGGATAATTGTGCACGATGGAACATATTGAACTTTGACATGGTGCAATGCATAGGGCGAAATGCATGTGGAGTATCGGTGTGTGATACCAAAACTGTGCGCAATGGATATTGGCGCACAACGCAAAAGTAGTGTGCGCAAGTTGTCGATGCGACGGAGAAGAAATGCATAGTGGATATAGGTGCGCAGAAAAGAATTTTACCTTGAGATGTTGCTATGCACGATAAATATAAATGTACAGGTCAAAGTTTAGTGCACGCGAAGTTTCTTGGAAGGCAATGAGTCTGAGTTTAAATTGCATAATATTAGAAGAAAAAGAAACACACAACCGCATCGAAGCATTAATTAAAAAGAATTCTGAGTTTTATATTCCTCTGATTCAGATAAATGAAAATGAAATATAAGCTTACAAGAAAAACATACTATAAAAGAAAACAAGATTCATAACACCACCAGATAGAATTTTGTAATAAACAGTCTAAAATCCGCTTATGTATTTATATAATCGTCTTAATCACAAAATTACAAAAGGGGGATGACAACAATTATCCTATTGTAAAAAGGGTCGTTTAAGAACAGGCCTATCATCTTTGGTACTCCTTACCTCCGCTACCAGTTGTTCAAAAATTCACTGAAACATGCTTAATTTTAGTTGAAGACTCACTTTAGCTTAGTGATCTCCTCCTTTAAAGAATCTAACCAGACCGGTTGATTCTCTCCAACACTTTCGTCCACTTCAGCCATGGATTCCTCCTTCTGCCGCTTGCTCCTTTTCTTCTTAATGGTTGGCCTGTTGATGACTAAATCCTTCATAGTGGGATTCAGCCTGACTTCCAACCGCGAGTCTATAGCCAGCTCTGTGTGGAATTTAGTCGCTAGAATGTGTGCAAGGACCCTTTCCTCCTTATTCGCAGGAAATTCTAGCATGTTGCCCGAATAACCAGTCTCACTCGATTTAGCCTTTTCCATGTATATTAGGTTGTGGATACCGAAATGCTTTTTCAAAGAGTAGAAAGTCAAGCAATTTGGAGATTACTTCAGTTATGGATATGCAGATACCTTCATACTTGAAGATTGGTAGTTATAGAATTCCAATTATGAAGCGCAGACGGATTACGTACAAGAGCGTTGGGTTTCCATGCTCGGCTAATCCATTTTGAATGATTAACTTTCGAGTTCATTACATGGTGGCGTTCAACTGATGTCACATGGCTGCAAAGTACCGAATGAGTGAATCGGGGTGATCTAACTAGCCGTCGCCCGCTCCATGAGAGGTGGATTTGACATGTTGAGACACGTGATACCGCGTCTTGGCAAAAGTGGTTTCAAAAAACCACCTTCTTGCACAGATGTATCTCTGAAGGCACTGCGCGTCTGTGTTTTCAAGACTTCAGTCTTATCTAGAATTGTCATGGTGATAACACCAGGAAATCGGGAGAGCTAAATTCTGATGTACAGATTGAACCAAAATGGTGCATATTCTCATGAATTGTTGAATTGTTAGCCTGATAAGTTTTGATGGCTACAAGTTTTGCAAAATTAACAACAACTAGATCAGATCAGACCAGTGCGAAGTCCATAGGAATGGAAGAAGCAAAAAGGAATTGCAGTTAACAAGATGAGAGCAGAGGGGTGGATGTCCATTTGGGCATTGAAGGAACGAACTCCAATGGACATGGAGAAGAAAGGAATGAAAATATGAATATGGTTGAGACCCTTAAGAATTTGCAGAAGGATGTCCAAAGCCATAAATTTGATAATTAAAGGCTTATGAGAGCCAAAGACCAGCAGGATGACTTCAACATGAAGTTATTGGAGGGCTTAAACAAAATAGAAAAGAAATTGGTTAAGGAGAGTGGCTCAAGTAAATCTGGAAGTCACAAACCTTCGGATGAGAAAAGAAAAGAAAAAAGTGTTAGTAGACATCACCATCATTACCCAAGGCATTCCAATAAGAGAGCAGGTAACAACTCAAGTCTATCCCCTGTCAGAAGTTATAAGAGGTCTGGGGTGGATGAGCTGCGAGGAGAAATGAACAAAATCAAACCTCCTACATTTGATGGTGAGCACAAGAAGGATG
>JASDQU010244724.1:57003-67200 GCA_032191745.1 Picea mariana | reverse complement strand
GAGAATCAGACTAGTTAGAATGAGTACCACTGTATTTGCATAATATTAGTACACATAAGCTATTCCATAAGAAACACGTATAGCTAATGATAACAAGGGGAAAAACTCTATATGAGATCACACTTATACTGATCTTTATGGGAATACTTATTACAAAAATTAGGAGCATTGTTTTAGCTCTTATATAAAAGCAGTGTGTATTTATTACTATAACTTTATACTCTATAATGATGAGGTGATATTATACTAGTATTGTACGAGTTAGGTAATCCATATCCCATGCAACTAATAGGATAACATAACTAGTAATCCTAAGCATTTCACTGGTATAGCTCACCAAGTCCATACATTAGAATACATGTATCATAACTAACACCATGTTATAACACAAACCCGTCATATCTTTAATAAGATACACTAATCATTAACATTATATCACTATCTTATAGTAGAGAGTTGTATCTGTGTTGTTAGGAACTTTGGATAATGAGATTGATTAYTGTTACTAATGTCGGTCCTTATTAYAGCACGTYTARCTTAACATGTCTAGCTTAAGTAGCCTTGATTTCAYTGTCCATATTACTATGGGGTTAAGTATCAGTACTAAGATCATAKGGGTATATGGGTAAAATCTGCTCGCTAAAGGGTCCTATACCCACGCTGTCCAAGTAAACTTACTTTTCAAACTCAGGRAACTTGTCCATGTCGATCACATCGTGATCTGAGTACTGTAGTTTTTCCACGCATCCTAACAGGTTAGCCGTGATACACACTCCTTCCGGAATGCACGGTAAGACTATAGTTGTTGCAGCTTGCCTGGGTGGTTATCTTGCTACTGGCTACTTGGCCTTCCGCTATGGTGGTTGACTTGAGGTTCCAACCTCCATTGTTCTCTCCTATGTATATTCCTATGGCTGGCTGGTGACATATTCTACTATATTTTCCTGTTGCTACTCCGATATTGTTGTGTGTGATCTTTCTGGCACAACCGCTTCTGTTTGGTTTGGGACAGTCCCATTAACCCTCGGGGCTTCTTCAGGGTTTTCAGGGCGTGAAGGATTGCCTGCGTCGTCGGCCTGCTGGCTTTGTCCCCCTTTTAGAATGTCGATGTCCATGCCCATTGTTGTTGTTTGTTGGGTTTCCTCCACCACTGGTGTGGGGCTCCCTGGTTCCATATTGGGTGAAGGGATTTCGTCCAAGTTGACGAATTCATTAGTTCGTGTTGGTTCCTGTTCGATTCCCTGTGGCTATTGAGGTGCTCTAAAGTTTCTTCGTGGTTGTTTGCAGGCCTGGCTCGACGCTCTTAGCTTAGGTGGTGCCATGGTGGTTAAGATGGTCTCTTCCGAGCTAGTTCATTCTGTAACACCTGCAAACTCGCTCTCTGCATAGAATACCTTGTCCCTCTGTGCTTTTCTCAATTTCACAATAACCCTTTTGTTACCCGTGTGCTTACCTTATATAGGAATCATGTGAAACTTCTCGGAGAAGTTACCCAAGATGTGTTTTGAATGAACTGGCGCTTCCCACGTACCTGCCATTGAATTCGCTTGACGTCGCTTGTTGGTGCAATTAATGCGATGTCCCACGATCGTTCTTGTCATTCAATTTTGATAGACGCTGCTAGTTGGCGCCTATTCATCGTAACCTCCATTTTTCCAATTGCCACCTTTTTCTGACCGTTGGCTCTTTTGTCGACGCAGTAACTATTACAAGTGCGCGTTATGGTTCTTTGTCGGTGCATGTGGAGCTTTTCTTTTCGATGCGCTACGTCTCCTTTCACTGGTTGTTGTCTTTTGATGTCTAGCGTGGTAACCCCTCTGCTGTTGTGCGTAGTCCTTTCCTTTTTATTTATTTATTTTTATTTGTAAGTGCGAAGAGGTCGACTGTCCCTGTACAACTTCAGTTGACTCCCATTGATCATTCCCCTAAGTTCTGTTCCACCCAAATCCTTCAACTGTACAACTCCCCCATATGTGACAATCTTTACTTCATATGGTCCCAACAAATGCATTCTGAGTTTTCCTGGGTGTTGAAGAGATTTACTGTTGTACTCCAAGACTAGGTCTCCCTCCTTGAAACTTTTCCTCCTGATATGTCTATCATGCCAAGATNCATTAGTTTGTGCTAGTTCCTGTTCAATTCCCTATGGCTATTGAGGTGCTCTAAAGTTTTTTCGTGGTTGTTTGCAGGCCTGGCTCGACGCTCCTAGATTAGGTGGTGTCATGGTGGTTAATATGGTCTCTTCTGAGCTAGTTCATTCTGTAACACCTGCAAACTCGCTCTCTGCATAGAATACCCTATCGCTCTGTGCTTTTCTCAATTTCACAATAACCCTTCTATTACCCGCGTTCTTACCTTATATAGGAATCATGTGAAACTTCTCAGAGAAGTTACCCAAGCTGTGTTTTGAATGAACTAGCGCTTCCCACGTACCTGCCATTGAATTCACTTGACGTTGCTTGTTGGTGTGATTAATGCGATGTCCCACGATCATTCTTGTCATTCAATTTTGATAGACGCCGCTAGTTGGCACCTATTTGTCGTAACCTCCATTTTTCCAATTGCCGCATTTTTCTGACTGTTGGTCCTTTTGCCGACATAGTAACTATTACAAGTGCGCATTATGTTGCTTCGTCGGTGCACGTGGATCTTTTATTTTCAATGCGCTACGTCTCCTTTCACTGGTTGTTGTCTTTTGATGTCTGGTGTGGTAACCCCTCTGCTGTTGCGCGTAGTCCTTCGCTTTTTCTCTTTTTTTTTCATTTGTAAGTGCGAAGAGGTCGACTGTCCCTATATAGCTTCAATCGACTCCAATTGATCATTCCCCTAAGTTATTTTCCTCCCAAATCCTTCAACTGTACAACTCCCCCATATGTGACAATCTTTACTTCATATGGTCCCAACCAATGCATTTTGAGTTTTCCTGGGTGTTGAAGAGATTTACTATCGTACACCAAGACTAGGTCTCCCTCCTTGAAACTTTTCCTCTTGATATGTCTATCATGCCAAGATTTGTCCCTTGCTTTATGTACCTCTTGGTGAAACCATGCTAGAATCCTATCTTCTTCCATGATCATCAGTTGATTTATCCTTTCTTGTATTGTGCATCGCTCTGTGATGTTCGTAATTTCTGCTACGCGAAGACTAGGTACCAAAAACTCTAATGGCATCACTGCTTCCTGTACATACCCTAATATGAATGGTGTCTTCCCGATCAATTTTTTACATGTGGTCCTGTATGCCCACAATACTGTTGGTATCTTCTAGTCCCAATCGTCCCTATTAACATTGTAGATCTTTGTCAGTGCATTTTCGAGGATCTTATTAAAGGCTTCCACTGTTCCATTTGCTTGAGGATGATATGGTGTACTCTTTTGATTATAAACTTCAAATTCCTCAGTCATAACCTTAATAGTGTTGTTAATGAAGTGAGTGCCTTGGTCACTCATCAAAATCCTTGGGCATCCAAATCTTGTGATCATGTGCTCAAACAAGAAGTGTGTTGTTGTCTCCGCGTTGCAATCTTTTACTGGTTCTGTTTCTTCCCATCTTGTTAAGTACTCTGTTGCAGTAATGATATACCTTGCTCTTGACCTTTTTGTTGGTGGGTTAATTGGTTCCACAAAATATATTGCCCATTTGTCGAATACCTGCAAGGTTACTTGTGGCTTCATGGGCATCTCATCCCGTCTATTAGGTTTACATACCTTCTGACACACAACACCTCTGGCAGTAGTCCTTTGAATCTCTATGAACAGTCAACCACCATAGTCCTGCGCACAATACCTTTTACACGGTAGATTTGTCTGCATAATGTCCTCCTGCTACTCCCTCATGGGCCTCTACTTAAATCCTAGGTATTTCACGTTCTAATACACATCTTCACAAGATGTTGTCTTCACCCATCTTGTATAAGTGTCCTGCAATCAATTGATAGTCAGTAGCTCTGACGACCAGATTTTTCTTCTGCACAATGTCTAATTATTGTGGCGCAGTCCCTGTACTCAAGTATTGAATGATGTCATCAAAGTATTCATCAACTACTTGGAATAAAAATAATTGTGCATTGGGAAAGTTGTCCTCTAGGTTCGTCGATTCCTCTCTGTTAGTGATCCTTGACAGTTGATCAGGTCTTGCATTCAACTTCCTTGGTTTGACTATCACTTCGAAGTCAAATTCCTGGAACAACAATAACCATCTACAAATTCTCCCCCCCAACACTGTCTTGTTGACTAGGTATTTGAGAAATGAATGATCTATAGACATCTTGAAATGTTTTCCCAATAAGTAATGTCTGAACTTTTGGAGCGCATAGACCATAGCTAAGCCTTCTCTCTCTGCGGTATTGTAATTTTGCTCTGATTTTGATAGTTTTCTGCTAGCAAATGCTATAGGATGGTCCAATTCTCTTGCTCCTAGTTGCACCAGAATAGCTCCAAGTGCTATGGCTGATGCATCTACATGCACATGGAATGTCTTTTCCCAATCTGAGAATACTAGTATTGGTGCGGTTACCATCTTCTCTTCATCTGGTGCTTCTTCCTGCACATGGTAGCATGACAATAGGTCTTTTACTGTCTGTATGTTCTGTTGTTGTTCTTCCCTGATGAGTTCAAGTTCCGGTTCTTTAATGAATATCACCCCTCTGATTCATTTAAGTGTTGAGTGTATGTTGGGGTTCTCATGTTCAAATGAGAAAGTGATTGTAAAGTTCTGTTGTAATATTGTCCAGTTTGTAGTTCCTCTGCGTAATTCCTGGTATGTATACCAGTTTGTTGGAATCCCTTCTAATGTGTGAACAAAATGATGAGGCCATTCCTCTGGTGGTGTCATCCTCCATAACGTTCTGCACTTCTCCAAGTGTTTTGTTGGTGCCCCCTATCTGTCATATTTCTGCAGTTGCTTTCTTCTCTGTTCTGCGCCAAACTTGATGCACAGTAACCGCTTACATTGGTAACAATCCTTAACTGTCTCTTTGTGCGCACCCTGCCATCTTGTAGGTGTTGCCTTGAGTGCTATATCCAGGGCTAAGAGCCTATGATTTTCTAACACTTCATCTTTGTATTGTGTTAAGAATGCTTCTAAGTCATTCACCCCATGGAAGCTAGGAGGTTCCCTTATCTCCGTACCTACCCATCTGACTGCGCGGTCTATTCTTGTGCATGTTGTTGTGGAGACTTTGTGTAACCTCTGCTGTCGGTTCTCCAAGCTTGTATCTGTGTCTAAAGCGCATGACGTTGTTGAAATATTGTAACTGCAAAGAGTATTCTATTTATTATTCACTTATTATTCATTAGATCAATCCCCTTTTGTGGATTGATCATGTCGGGCATTGTAATTGACCAAATCCCCTTTTGTGG
The DNA here is from genome assembly GCA_032191745.1 of Picea mariana. Taxonomy (NCBI): domain Eukaryota; kingdom Viridiplantae; phylum Streptophyta; class Pinopsida; order Pinales; family Pinaceae; genus Picea; species Picea mariana. The sequence continues at coordinate 61,840 of JASDQU010244724.1, read as the reverse complement.
ATTGGTCAAACCCTAATTGTAATATGAAAATTAAGAAGTCGGCCCCCAGGCAAATTAAAGTGGTTCTAACCACCCAGAAAGACAAGTTGGCCCTGCCAGTGAAGAGACAACTCGTTTCAGCGCTTGCCAGTTTGTATAAATAAAGGAAGCCATCGCCTCATTTGTTCACTCACTCAGCTCACTCATCTAGTGCGCAAGTATTGAAGGAAGTTGTAGTTACCAGTTGCCGGAAGAAGGAAGAGAGAGAGGTGCATTGGTTGGGAGAGGATATTCTCTAGTGTTTGGTTTATTGTCTTGACATTGTATTGGCTATCTATATTAAGGAAGTTTTTGTTGGGTTTTCTTCCCCATGAGGGTTTCCCAGGATAAATGTTATGTATCTTGTGATTGTGTTTCTCTCAGTGATCCTATCTATGTTATGTTTATCTAGTAAATTGAAAAGAAACTTAATAATATCTTAAACCTTAACATGGTATCTGAGATAAGTTGATGAGAGAACCTTTCACTGGATAAGCAAAAACGTCATTATTGTCGTACAAGAAAATTAGGGCTTTTATTGGAGATGAATTTTTGCCTAAAAACCATCTAGAAAAGTGTGCCCTACCCTAGTGAATATTTTGGCACCTTGAGCACACTTTTTCAATGGACATAACTCCCACAAAGTGAAACCCTAGTTTTCACTGTTACAAGAAAACTAGAAGTACCAGAAGTACCAGAAAACTAGGAAACCAGAACCAGTACCAGAAGTACTAGTCCAGATTTCCACAAGCTTAGTTTCAAGGGGTAAAATTTGGAATTTTTAGAAACTGACTATACCAGCATACTCGCCTCAGTCCAACGCATCTTTTGGTGAGTTTAGTTTTTAGATCCAAAAAATTTGATTTTTCTATTATTTCTATAGCCCAGAGGGTTAGGGTTTCTACTGCAACAAATAATGGCTATTGATATGAGGGTAGAAGACAGGCTGGAAGGATCTGGAAACTTCAGATCTTGGAAGCACAGGTTGCATATGATTCTAGATGAGAATGATCTCCTAAAACATGTTACAGTGGGTGTACCAGAAACAGAGGAAGAAGAGAAAAAGACCAAGCATAAGAATAATGAAAAGAAAGCAAAGAGAATCGTGTCAGATTCAATGAAGGATCACTTGATCCCTCATATATCCGAACTACAGACAACAATGAAAATGTATGAAGCACTCAGCAGGTTATATGAAAGTAATGCCATTAGCCAGAATTTTGCCTTAAGAAATCAACTTCGTAATATGAAGATGGAAAACTCAGAATCTATCTCATCCTATCTTACGAGAGCTTCTCAGATTAGAGATTAGCTTGTAGCTATTGGAGATGTCATTAGTGACAAAGAGATTGTAACCACAACCCTAAATGGGTTTCCAACATTTTGTATTCCTTTTGTACAAGGAGTGTGTGCAAGAAGCAAGTTACCCAAGTTTGATAAGTTATGGGCAGATTGCACACACGAAGAATCTAGACTTGCAAACCAACATAAGAGATTAATTGTTGACGAAAAGAAAGATCTTACAATTCAAAAGAACAGAAGAAGTTCCTTCGAGAAGAACAATAAAGAAGCTAACTCCGTAAGAGTTCCAGATAAGAAGAAAGATGTTTCAAAGATCAAATGCTACAATTGTCAAAAGTTGGGACACTTTTCCTATGACTGCCCTCAAGGAAAAGGGAAAAGAAAGAATCAATCACATGTGGCAGAGGAAGAGGAATATCCTCCCTCAAAGAAAACTTTAGTAGAAATTGAGGATTATGTACTTTAAGTTGAAGATAATTGATCTGAAGAAAGATAGCAAATGGTAGAGTCCGTGGAGCCTCCCCACACAAAAACAAAAGATAAGTATTCATGTTTATTTTTAGTATCTTGTTTACTTTAATACTTTATCATTACAAGTTAGATTTTTGTGAGAATGTTAATTAACCTCGTTTTATTGCAGTGTCTATGTAGATTTATAAAGGAAGTATCAAAGAAGAGGATAAAGAAAGAGATAAAATATTGATTTCAGGTATGATCACTTATGAGAGTGACAAAGGTATGTGTTTAGCTATGATAGTAAGGGAAAAATTGGTAATTTCATAGCTAGAGTGAAAAAGAGTTCAAAAGTCGTATTCATGATTAGGGTTTCAGATGTGTACATGGTTGAACAAGTTTTGCTTAAGAAAATATTTGTACTACCCTGACAGAAATCATGATATAGTTTTATTTGATTACTGCTTATTGTTACTGACTGATTGGCTAAACTGACATATCTCAGAATGCATACTATAAGTAAGTTTACAGGTCTCAGAAGAAAGAAATTATGCCTTGACTTGAAGAAGTTAGACATCATGAGAAGGACTTATGATATGGTAACAGTCAGTAAGAACCAGACAGTATCCAATATTTATATAGGAGCAAGAGGCTCCTAAAGATGCAGAACAGAAATGTTCAAGATGAAGAGAAAGATGGATACTCAGATATAGTTGATGAGATGTAGGTAACTGCAGGTTGCTCTAGTACTGTTCTTATAGATGTATTCTTATAGATGTAGAGGGAGCAGGTTGATCTAGTATGAAGTCATAAAGAAAGAAATGTGAGAACTCAAGAAGGCACCCAGGATATTACAGAAGAGAACTTAAAGGATGAGTAATGATATATTTTGATCAAGATGAAATTTATCCAGTAGATGGATGGTGCCCAATAGATGGGTGGCATGGTATTATACCATGGAAATATTTTGGACCATAATAAAAAATTTTCAGATCCCATAGCTGGACCTTCATAGAGAAGGAAAAGAGAGGAGACCTTCGTAGAGAAGGAAGAGACCTTCATAGAGAAGGAAGTCTATGAAGGAAGAGACCTTCGTAGAGAAGGGGAATGTAAAATTTTCCAAGGTTGGCCTTTGTCCAAGTGTTGAGTTTTGGATACTCTAGAGACATGTTAGAATATCCTCATAGAGAGGGGTGTGACCACCCTCGTAGAGAGGAGTGTGGATGTTTCTCCAATGGGCAGCAGGCAGATACTCTCCTCTAGACAAGTTTTGAGTAGTCTGGAACACAAATATTGACCATGTGGAGTGGTTAGTTGGCTCCTGAGGTTTGTGTTGGATCATGCGTGGATCATCAAAAGGGAGCCTAGTCTTGCCCAGGCTAGCATCTTAGCTTCTTTAGTCCATGTGGGATGACTAGGAGTGAAGCTATGATAGTAGTCCTCCCTAGTGGACGTGTGAGATAGATGACTACAAGAGAAGGGAGAACACAAAAGGAATGGAAAAACTCATAGATTATCTTCTGTGTGAAGATAAGACATATTCTGTGTGAAGATAAGATATCTTCTTTGTGAAGATAAGAAAGAGTATCTTATGCATGAAGACAAAAGAAAGAAAGAGTATCTTCTGTGCAAATATAAAGAGAACAAAACTTTTTTAATAAGGATTCATGGAGAACCAGTCAGTGATCGTGATGCCAGATGACTAAGTGGATTATATTGATGCATATTGTTATCCAGTTGATGTTGTTACCTAGTTGATGATGTTATCTAGTTGATGTTGTTGTCCAATTGATGAAGATTATACAGTTGATGATATTGCCCAGATGATGTTGTTCAGTTGATGACGACATCCAGTGACCTGTCAAAAGATAAAGAATATCCTTCTTGCTAAAAGGGAGTGAACGGTGATATGGATGATGAGAATTTTTTTTGATGATTTATAGATATGTCAGTCAGTGTTCTAGACGTTGTTGATGTTGTTTCCCTCTCTCTCTCTCCACTGATGATGTTGTAGAATACCCTTCTTGTTAAGGGGGGGGTGTTGAAATGTTGTAACTGCAAAGAGAATTCTATTTATTATTGATTTATTATTCATTAGATCAATACCCTTTTGTGGATTGATCATGTCAGGCATTGTAATTGACCAAATCCCCTTTTGCGGATTGGTCAAACCCTAATTGTAATATGAAAATTAAGAATTCAGCCCCCAGGCAAATTAAAGTGGTTCTAACCACCCAGAAAGACAAGTYGGCCCTGCCASTGAAGAGACACCTCCTTTCAACGCTTTCCAGTTTGTATAAATAAAGGAAGCCAATGCCTCATTTGTTYACTCACTCAACTCACTCATCTAGTGCACAAGTATTGAAGGAAGTTGTAGTTACCAATTGTCGGAAGAAGAAAGAGAGAGAGACGCATTGCTTGGGAGAGGATATTCTCTAGTGTTTGGTTTATTGTTTTGGCATTGTATTGGCTATCTATATTAAGGAAGTTTTTGCTGCATTTTCTTCCCCATGAGGGTTTCCCAGGATAAATGTTCTGTATCTTGTGATTGTGTTTCTCTCAGTAATCCTATATATGGTATGGTTATCTAGTAAATTGAAAAGAAAACTAATAATATCTTAAACCTTAACAAATGTGATACTTTGCCAACTGAGTATCCCATCCGCAGTTGGATTCACATAATCTTCTTCTCACATGGTTGTTCTCTACAACTGGTTAATTTTCTCCAGGTCTAAGCAAGTGGGTTCTACAAACCTTTCCCTTTTTTATGGGTCCAATGGCGTAATGACTCTATATTCCCCTGACTCAAATGCCATCTTCCTTGTTTTTAAGTTAATTATGGCCTGATTGTCAAACACCCAATCCAAGCCAAGCAATGTCGCATAAGTTGTTGTGCCATCCACTATCTCTATTACTTCGAAATCGACTTTAGTGCGCACTCCATACAGATCTACTATCACCCCCTTTAGTCTCCCAATTGGTAGAACTCTTTGTTGATTTGCTAGTTTCAGCTGAACATGTGAATATCCTAATGTGGTCTCTCCCATACATTGCTATGTATTTT
>JASDQU010244724.1:36549-50365 GCA_032191745.1 Picea mariana | reverse complement strand
AAATGTATGGCAATGCCAAGTTTAATGCTTGAGTTCTCTTTCTATAATCCCTTTGACCAAGAAAACTTTAAAATCATCCTTTAGCAAGTGTGTCCTTGGTACTTGTGCCTTGTGAACCACTTTTATTGAAATAAACACATAGAATTGTTTTTTGTGTTCACGTTTAAACCTTCATTGTGCATGAATTTTCCCTAGAGAGAGAGAATGATTGCACCATTGAAAAATATACATTTTTTGTTCACTTTGACCAAACCTTGAAATTATTTCCCTAGAATGGAAGCTTTTGACACTTGTGCAAATGGGTCTTCATCAAATCCATGAGATCTCAAAATGTGTGCAAATGGGTTCCCTTTGACCTAGTCAAACCATCACTAATCAGTTCACATGTGTGTAAGGTGTGAACAAGGTTATGAAAGAAGTGAATAACCACATAAGAATGTGTGCATGAGTGGATAGGGTGGATGAGTTGGATGGATGAGGTGGAAGGATAAAACCCTAGAGTGCATGGATAAGAAGCTCCTCGTAAAACATGAAGACCAATTAAATCCTCGAAAATTGGATCAAATGATAAAGATGTATCATGAAAAGGTTATCACGTGTGAACAAGGATATTATGAGGCTAGGGAGAATTTGATTTTTTTCATGTGTTTTTTCCTCAACATATGTGCCAAAGTGAGAAGTACTAACTTAATTTGTGCACCCCATGGACATTAGGTTATGTTCCCTAGTGAATTTATGAATAAAACTTAGGGAATTATTCCTCAATGGAGAATTATAACATTTAAGTATTAATAGGATAATATTTCATTTCAATACATGTCAAAAGGGGGAATTTCTGGTCTCATGTGTAGCACACGGACTTTAAGTTACAACTCCTAGTGACCAATTAGAAAGTGAAACTTAGGGAAAAGGTCACAGTGAAGAATTAGAACAGTTGAAAGTGCTAATAGACCAATACTTAGGAACTCAACTTAAGGTTTAGGATTTTTAATTTTTAATTAAAATATACCAAATGAATTAGGTGTGTTCACACTAAAAAAAATGAAAATATAATAATTGATATGTTACTATAAGGTAAGATTCAAGAATTTTAAGCTAATTATGCCATGCGCCTCCTAGGATATGGAATGAAGTGAAATTTAGGTGTAATTGAGGGTTTTACTTGGAGAAAATGTCAAGATGTGATATGATACATAAGTCACCTAGCTAAAATGGTGAGAAGTGGTGAAAATGCATGTAGGAAGTGGATTTTACCTTGGTAAAAGTTATAATATGCTTGCAATAAAACATTTACCTAGGTAAAACTATGGAAATGACATGAATATGAATGGAACTAGGTAAATGCATCACCATGTTAGAGGACAACCATGCAATACTAAGTGAAAGTGACTAGGTGACCACCATGATGAAGATATATGAATAAAAATATATACCCTTGAAGTAACCTCCACCAACATTCTAACCTTTTGAAGGCTAGAACCACACCACCAATATGCACAAGACCATTTACCACTCATGTCAACATGAGGGGTAACCAATAACCAAAACAAAGGATAGAGAAAGGATAACCAATATAAAGGTAACTTGTTAAAACAACATGCAAAGAAGAAGAACACAAAATTTAAAAGTGACACGGGAAAATCTTGTGACACCCGTCCATGCCCTTGGAACAATAATCAAATGTTGTGTGAGATGGAAATTATTTGGAAATATAAATTCCATAGAATATGATCTAGCCTCAACACAACTGGAACCCATGGATAATGGGGAAAAAATCATCGATGTAGAACCTGGTGTTACTATCACCATTGCAAATTTCCAACCAAAGAAATCAAAGGATCACAAGGAAGGTGAGAACCTCTTCCATTAAAAAATGTGGGTGAAGGGGACATAGTTTCCTTTCCTTTTTCTAATGATATCCAAAAGAAAGAACTTGATCCTAGCCTGGGTCATCAAGATGATGAAGTTTCCAATGATGATGCACCCTCATCCATACAACATTGGTGGGTTGAGCTAAGTATGATACATTTATGCCAGTTAACAATGTTGCCTACAATACAACATCAATCACTTCAAAGATAAGGTATTGTGAGATGTTTCCTCGATTGAAGCTTGTGATATTATTTTAGAACACATATGTGGTAGTGTCATGTTTTTTTCAATTCTGGGTCATGTAGTGTCATTACAACCCTATGATTATATCAACTCTATAGGATCATTTATGAGTAAGGGAGGAAGATAATCCCTCAAACTGGGATATTTTTCTTCTTTATGCTTTTTTGGTTTGAAGGAGAAAATAAAATCAACATGACCCTAAGGCTTTACCAAGGGATCCCTCAATGTTATAGATTTAGGTAGATTAGTAGGTGGAATAATATGGATACATATTCACCTCACCAACAAGAGTACCTCTACATTGTCAAGAAAAACATGCAATCTATCTAATATTGGGTTCCCCTATAAAACATGGCCTATATAGATATGATCTTTGTTGAAGAATCAGGGGATCAAATGTTAGGTTTAGGAGTTAATACAAAAGGGACATAATTGACCAAGCTCCTCACTTGTGGTAGCTTGATTAGGCTATTTCAAAAGAAGTACAAGACATGGAAGTTATTTATTAACTACAAATCCTTAACGAAAATTACAGTTGATAATTTTATGTTACCCCCCACTACTGCATTTCATGTCAATTTGCGACATTAAATTGACACTATAAACATAAATTTAATGTCAGAACATATTATTTCATAAATTTTATCAAACGTCACTTTAACATTGTTATAAATGTTTTAATTAATGAGAATTACAAATGTCAGTTTACCATCACTTAATTTATGCTCGATCCAATTTATAATTTAAATTTTAGGGAGATAATGTGAATTAATCGGAATTATAAATGCCAATTAACTAATGTTCTATCAATGCTTATGTCACACAACCAATAGTACCAAATGTCAATTAATCGGCACTTCACCTTTGTTTAGGTCACACAATCAACATTATGAGACGTCACTAACAAAGAAACACGTGTTAATAAATGTTAGTTATTCGACATAGTTGGCATTTTTGGAAAAAAAATTGTATTTCACAAACACCATATTAATTTTCCCTAATGATACTACCTTTTATATAAATACCCATTTAATTCACCCTAACAATACTACCTCCTTTGTATACATCAATTTAGATAAAAGTATGAGAGATAGATATTACATAGGTCTTTGATCCAAGTGGATCTCAGTGGCCATCCACCTTTTCCACTGAATCAACATTTTTTAGCCTATGGTTTTGATAAACCATTATATTCACCCTTTTGATGGGCAATGTAATGTAATGCCATCTCCATTTGTTAATTACAACCATCATGTAATGATTTCCTAGTGGCCTTATGTACATGCCTACAGTGTTAATGCATTGTATCCCATCAGAAGTACAGAGTTAAGTGTGCTTGGGCTAGAGTAGTACTGAGATGGGTGACCTCCCAGGAAGTTTTATGTTTTACATGCCTATGGAATTTTGTAAACTTATACCAATTTATCCCACATGCATCATGGTAATTATTCTCCTCTCACTCTCTCATATATAATCGAGGTGAGGGAGGTCCTTTGAACATGCAATAGAGTTTGATGTAATGTTTATTGTGAATGAGCATAGTCGACATCTCTTTCTCTTCAGAGATAAGGTACCACCATTCTATCCAATTTTTGTTCTACAATATTCTCTTACTATTAATATAAGTTGGGTTTCACTATATTTATGTGTCCTTTGTTATAGTTTTGTTTCTATCTCATTTTGTTCTCAATATAATCCAGATTAGTTGTATCAGAGCAGTATTCTCCTTGTTATTTCTTGGTGCATGTCCTCGATGAGGTCAAGGTATAGAGAGTTGGGTCTAAAGCCAGTTTCACTTGGGGATGACCGATCTCCCCAGCCTAAGCTACCTCCCATGGTGGAAGAAAAGAGAGATGACAGAGCAGGATATCCTTTCAAGATGTTGCTCGACGAATCCCTTGCATGACAAAGGAATGAGATGATCAACAACTTTGATCAAATCCTTTAACGACCATCTATGGTGGTTGAGGCGTCTTCAACAAGCATCCATTTCGGAGGTACGATGCCCTTCAAGGTACAATTTAATTTTGATATCCCCTTATTTGAAGGCTAGATAGATGCATATGCTTTATAGAAATGGTTGAATCTAATAGAAGGTTATTACTCTATCCAAAAAAAAAATGATGGCAAAAATATCACCCTCGTGCTCCTTAAATCCCTTCCCCATTCAAATATTCGTGGGAAGGTTACTGGGAGAGGCACACCATGGATGAATCTATGCTAGTCGGAAGAGAACCCACCTAAGCAACCTTTGTGGATGCCCTCAAGGAGGATTTCTACCCTGTTGGAAGCTATAATTGTTGATTTTTCAATAAGAAAGGTTAAGCATGAAGTTCATTCCATTTTTATCATTTAACCATAACCATTAATGTTGCAACAACCAAGGTCACAAGAAGAAGCACCATGCACAAGAACACAAGAAGTATCCTGGGAAACCCTTATCAACAAGGGAAGAAAATCCATCCAAATCCTTTGCTATATTCTTCAAGAGAGATACCTTCACCCCCAAGAAAACATGCACACAAGAGGGTGCTCAAACCCTAGAATATTAGCACCAAAGAGAGGTGTGCACTTTTCCCAAGAAGGTGTACTTGCTGAAATTTCCAAACTCACATGAAAGATATGATTCCTCAATGGGGAATTTACCTTTACTTATACTAACTTGATCTTGTCAACAAAAGTGTCTATTGGCACAACAAGGTCGACCTCACTAGCTTATAATATAATTAATCTTAACCAGATTAATTATCTTTTTCATTAATTCTTAGACACATTAAGGTGGGGCTGACCTGTACCCTTTACATTACAATTATGGTTACAGGCAGGTCGAACTCTTGAACAATATAGCAAGGGATTTGATGCACCCATTGTGCTCATCCACTAGGGGCACATCCATAGGGATAGCCATATCTCTAGCTCATTGCATTACACAAAAGAACCACTGCTTCACTAGTGCTCATCCACTAGGATCACGTTCACCTATGCTTGTCCACAGGAGAGTCCACTCAACAAATCTTATTTCCCATTGCATTGCACAGGAGAGTCATCTGGAGTTTCTCGTCAACTCTTTTGCTCAGAGGAGGCTAATACATCATCTCCATTTATGTTCTCATGATGATGCACCCAACACTTTGGGATTTCACACGTTCACCTTGTGCTCGGCCACAGGCACGTCCAAATCTGCAGATCACCTTTCTCATTGTGTTACACGGGAGAATCATCTGGAGTTCTTCTCAACTCTCTATATGGAGGAGGTCATCTCTACGTTCCAACTTTGTCTCGGATAGGAACCACACACCCTTCTTAGGGGAATTCTCTCAGGTTTGTAAGCTGGATAAAGTATCACATAACTGCAATGATCCACATCTCACAGGTTTGTAAGTTGGAGAATGTCTCACATAGCTCCAATCATCAACACTCCCTCTCATCTAGGGAGGAATTCTTCATCATGTCAAGTCTCACACGGATGTACTTTTAATTTGTTCTTGGTTGGAGTTATAAACACTCCCTCTCAACTAGGGAGGCAATCTTTACCAAGTTAGTTTAGTGAAGATGTCTACAATCTGCTCATGTGTAGGAAGGTATTGCATGTGTACAATTTTCCTCTGCATCATATCTATGATATAAGGATATTTCATCTCATCGTGTTTCGATCCATCAAGAAATACTGGGTTCTCAAGGAGATTTATACACGGCTCTTGGTTATCATCATAGGATCCATCTCATGGTTAATTAAATCTGTCAGAAGCTTGTGAAGACATATTTCTTCACACACTCGATGCTATATACTTTTCCTCTATGGTGCTCAAGGCCAAAGAGTTTTGTTTCCTGCTGCGTCAGGAAACCATGGAAAACTTCACGGTAGAACAACAATGGATGTGCTCTTCTAGTCCACTATATTTTTTGCTAAATCTGAATCAGCATATCCTGCAAACTCAAGTTCACACTAGAGGCATATCCCATGCCATATCCAACTATGCCTTGTGTGTGTATATATATATATATATATATATATATATATATATATACATGTTTTGTTGTTTTCTAGTGAGTCTGTCTCGATTGACTCATGAAATGACTAAGCACATTCACTGCATGGCATGAATCAAGTTTGGTGTTAACCAGATACATCAATGATCCAATTAGTTGTGGATTAGTCTCGTCTAGATCATCATCAATCTTTTTCTTTAAATCCATCATGGTGGATTTTTCATTTTGTCATACTGAACTTCTTTAATATTTTCACTGTATATTTTCCTTGACTCAGGAAAATCTCATCGGTTCTCTGTCATACTTCTTGTCCCAAGAAGTAGTGCATCATACTTAGATTCTTTATCTCGGATTCAAAATTCAAGGATTACTTGTATCCAACAACAAGGCTTTCTAAACAAGTCATCAAAATCAGGCTCTCTTCACCAACATTGTAGTAATATATATTTGGATTAGCAACATTCTTGATGAAATCCAAACTAATCAAGAATGTATCTATATGATATAGTTTCCAACTCATGGATGGTAGTACAGATGGAATTGTATCGGGTTTACTGGATCAAGTGTCTCATCGTAGACAACTCCCTCTATTTGTGAGAAACCTCTGGCTATAGATCTCGTTTTGTATTTCTTGACACTTCCATCAGCTGCATTCTTGATCTTATTTATATCCACTTGGAATTTACCATAGACTTCCCTTCTGGTCCTTGAATAATATCTTATATATCATTCTTTAAGATATATTGGTATTCTTTTGTTATGGCATCTTTCCATACATGTTCTCATGTTGCTTCTCTAATACAAGGAGGCTCAACATCAATGAAATGGCTCATGAGTAAAGGATAGCTCGAAAATATATTTTGTTTTATTGAGATGTGCCTTGAGAGGTTTGTATGTTTCTCTGCCTCTTGTAGAGTGAGTCTAGGTAGGCCTTTTATGCACTACTACAATATCTCTGAACATATCAACTGGAACAACTGGATTAATGTTTGTCTCCCTTTGAACTGTTGAAGGGGGAGAAGGTATTGTCTTACTGTCAATATCTATCTGAGATTCTCTGGATCTTTAAAAGACTATCTCTTCTTCAAGGACAACGTCTTTGCTTGTCTCAATCTGTCTTTGACTAGGGATGTCAATCTGGAATGTCTTTGAGGATTCACTATATCCTTTCTTTCTAAAGGATGTATCTTGGACTTCTTCTCTTTGGGTACATGAAAATACACTAGGCACCCAAATAATTGTTGAAATATTGTAACTACAAAGAGTATTCTATTTATTATTGATTATATCAATCCCCTTTTGTGTATTGATCATGTCAGGCATTGTAATTGACCAAATCCCCTTTTTTGGATTGGTCAAACCCTAATTGTAATATTCAAATTAAGAAGTCGGCCCCCAGGAAAATTAAAGTGGTTCTAACCACCCAGAAAGACAAGTCAGCCCTGCCAGTGAAGAGACACCTCCTTTCATCACTTGCCAAATTGTATAAATAAATGAAGCCAACGCCTCATTTGTTCACTCACTCAGCTCACTCATATAGTGTGCAAGTATTGAAGGAAGTTGCAGTTACCAGTTGCTGGAAGAAGGAAGAGAGAGAGGTGCATTTCTTGGGAGAGGATATTCTCTAGTGTTTGGTTTATTGTCTTGGCATTGTATTGGCTATCTATATTAAGGAAGTTTTTGTTGGGTTTTCTTCCCCTTGAGGGTTTCCCAGGATAAATGCTTGTGTATCTTGTGATTGTGTTTCTCTCAGTGATCCTATCTATGCTATGGTTATATAGTAAATTGAAAAGAAACCTAATAATAGCTTAAACCTTAACATGGTATTAGAGCTAAGTTGAACAGAGCATCTTCCACTGGATAAAGAAAAATGTCATTGTTGTCGTATAAGAAAATTAGGGATTTTTATTGAAGAGGAATTTCAGCCCAAAAGTCATCTAGAAAAGTGTGCCCTAGCCCAAGGAATCATTTGTCACCTTCAGCGTGCCTTTTCAATGGATAGAACTCCCGAAAAGTGAAACCCTAGTTTTCATCGGTACCAGAAGTACCAGAAAACCAAAAGCACCAGAAAGCCAAAAGTACCAAAAAACCAGAAGCACCAGTCCAAAAATATGTTGGTCAAGTTTGAGGGGGGGGAATTGGATTTTATGAAATATAACTACACCAGGCTACTTGCCTCAGCAAGTGCACCTCCTGGAAAGTTCACAATTCAATTCTGAGCATTTTTAATTTTTGGTCATTTTCCTAGCTCCAGGTAAATATGTTTGCAAACACCAAGCTTGTTGACAAGATAGAAGGTGTGGAAAAATTGTGTGCTTGGAAGTATAGGATTTCACTCATTCTTGAAGAGAATGACCTAGCAAGATTCATGAAAGAAAATGTACCAGAACCCACCGATGTTGCAGCTAAAGACAAACACCAAAAGGACATTGTTAGGGTCAAAAGAATCATTGCAGATTCTATCAAAGATCACTTGATTCCTCAAGTGGCTTCAAAGAATACTCCAAAATAAATGTTTGATTCCCTGACCATATTATATTAAGGAAGGAACATCAATCGAAACATTATATTAAGGAAGGAACATATTATATTAAGGAACGAACATCCCTCCTCCTAGAAGAACATGATCTAGAGAAGATCACTAAAGAAGAGGCTTCAGAACCAGAGGGAGATGAGGCTAAAGAAAAGCACAAGAAGGATATGGTCAAAGCAAAGAGGAATATTGCAGACTCCATTAAGGACAATCTTATTCATCACATATCTTCATTATCCACCCCAAACGAAATGATGGATGTCTTAACCCGACTGTTTGAAGGCAACAACATCAACTCAAGAATGACCTGGATATCTCAATTAAAGAATGTGAGGATGCAAAATTCATACACCATCCACTCCTACTTCTCAAGAGTGAACCAAATCAAGGAGTAGATACAAGCCATTGGTGATACAATGAATGGAGAAGAAATGGCGATGACAACCTTAAATGGTGTCCCAAGGTCGTGGGATGCATTTATTCAAGGGATATGCTCAAGAAGGAAGCTACCCAAGTTCAGTAGGCTATGCGAAGATTGCAACCAAGAATAATCAAGGACAAAATCAAGAGAAGAGAAGATGGAAAATGACGATCAAGCTGATCCAGGTGGATATTGGTGGCCACCCACCTATTCCAACTGGCTCCTCGTGTCCATTTTTTATTCAGCACATCTTTTTGTTCTGTTTTATAATTGTGAGTTCTACACTTATGGGGTTTTCGAAAACCTCACACATTCTCCAAGTGGATACGGGTGGCCTCTCGCCTAATCCAACTCGCTTATTTTGTATATTTTCATGTTAGCACATCTTGTTGTACTTCCAGGGTTGTTTTAGGGCGCTAAACATTGTTTTTTTGACTCATCACAGTTAGATTGTAGATGGAGTCAAATTCTAATGGAGGAATGTGTAGATCTCTGAAATACCTTTCCAACGACCTATCACGCACCTAAAACGGAGGTCGTATGCAAAAGTTACGACCCTAGGAAGTTGAGGTACCAAATTACACCAACTTACCCATAGGGCTTGTTATCCCCAGTTTAGGGATAACTAAGGAGGTTATGTTTCGAAGCCCACAGGTCCTAGACATGGAGTACCGAGAGCTAGATCGACTTGAGCATGGCCCTTGAGGGTCCATATTTTCTTCCTTCAGCGTCTCCACTTTGTCAGCAGTAGCAACATCCATCACCTCGGCTTGGTCCTGTAGCAGAAGTGGGTCTTACTCCATGAGGTAATGAGTCCGGGTATCATGGTATGTGTCACTATGATCCTCAAAACCTTTGAATATGTGTATTTGATTATTTTTGTTTCTAACGACTGCTTGGATATTATACCTATCCACTTAACTGTATCTAGGGGGAATGACAGGATGCCCTAGTAAGCTTGTGCCCATAGGTTTTGAGTTGCCACTGGGGGGATTCATGAGAAGTCATCGTCCACTCCCACCATATGTACCACTTTACATATTTCTCCTGCTCATCCATCCCATTACACTGGTCAGGGCATTGGGTTGGCCAAATATTTAAGGGTTGTACCTTACCTTGTGGGAAGAAGGGGCTAAAGGCCCAGAGGGTAAAAGCAGTTGGAAAAAGATAGAAGCCAAAGAATGAAACCTCAAGATGCTTCGCCCAGGGATCCCCGAGAAAACAGTAAAAGGCTTCTTAGCAAGAAACAGAGGGACCCATAAAAATAATAAAATAAGACCTGGTTAGAGGATAGGGGGTCTCATCACGAGCCAGCCTATTAGGTCCATGGGCATGTAGCAGTGTGACACTACCAACAGTTGTTCACCACGCCAGGGTAGTGGCTCTTGGTGGCATAGCCAAAAGAAAGGGAGTCTCATCACGATCCATCCTTCTCATTTCCATGAAATTCTTGTGGGTAACATTTTCACCACTGGTCACCACGCCAAGGAAGTGTCCCCCAGCCAGCTTCTTGAAGAAAAAGAAATAAGAAAAAGACAAAAGGCATGAATGGGCTTGGAAACATTTGCATCCATGACAGGTGCAGCTCACCCTCCACAGAGGCACCCACAGGTAAGCCATGCATTTCCTTGTTATCACTGCACCCCTTGCCCAGATAACCCTTATCCATTACACCCACTCACATGGCTTAGATTTTATCTCTCTCGGAAACACCACACATCCAGTGAGCATTAGCCCAATAGGACACCCTGTCACTTCCTCCAAACTTGACTTGCATATTAGTATAATATCTTTGAGCACTTGTCCGATTAAAAGGGGTTTTATGCACATGTTTAATAAACTTGATGATTAGATGTGATTGACATTGCTATTATTCCTATGACTTATGAGCCCATGGAGGGTGTATCTGTTGATGTGCACGACCATACCCGATGGAAAGGTACCCTTATAGACAGGTACACATGGGGAGATGATTAGTTCGGACCTCCATGGGGATGAAAGCCCATCAGGTGGATGTTGAGACCCCAACAGGGGGCAGAGATAGACGAAAGGGTTTGCACCAGAGAAGAGGAGGGTGTTCCACAAGAGGCAGCTTGGCAGAGCCTTACCCAGGGGGGTTGTGCCCTTTCCACTAGGACGTTGGCCTTGGAAGGACCATGATGTCACCCAGGACACTCATGACATCATCCAATGCTTGTGGAGGTTTTAGGACGAATTTGTGGCACGTGTGGCATGTTCCTGAGGCCCAAGAAGGCCTAACGTTTTGCCCCAGGAGGCCAACGCTGCCCTAAAAGGGACTAACATCGCCCTAAAAGGGCATGACGTCTTCATTTACACTTGATTTAGGGTTTTATCATAACATTTAATATAAAAACAATATTATTATGTATTTTTGGCCTTGTCGACCTTTTGTGACCTAAAATTAAATTAAGGTCATTGCTATTGTATAAATAGAGAGCAAAAACTCTCTTTTTCTTGTCATCTTTCACTCACACTTGTGTGAGGTCTGAAATTTGCGGTCGTCATTAGGGTTTTGGCTGAAATTGTGGCGCACTTGTTGAAGGAGACTTATTTTTGGTGATTTTTGGCATTTTTCTTGGTGGAAGGTTTATAACTAGGGTTTGGCTTGATGAATACTTGGTAAATGTAAGTGAATTTATGCAATCCTTCCCTTGCTAGAATGGTTATAGTGTTTTACTTACATTTTGTTAATGAAATTGTTGGAAAAAAACCTAGGAAATAAGCACATGTTGGTGTCCTTATTTTAATTCCCTACTAGATTGTGCCAAGGAGCCCTTTTTCTATTGGAGACATTGTTAGGGCCTTGCCATTGCAACACCCTATCTCTTGTTCTTCATCCTAGCCGGTTTTACTTTGTCATTGAGCTAAAGAAGGAGAAAAACATGCTAAGGCCTAGGGTTGCCTACACCTTGGTAAGTCGTTTTCCCCTAGGGTTTGATGGTTGAAGCCTTGGCTTATCAACACTTCACCATCAAATTTCTCTTTTCTTTGGACATACTATTATCATATTGTTCCTTCAACTGTTGCCGCTACTTTTGACTCCATTTTCCCTATGAATGCACTAGTCTAAGGCCTCTTATTTGAGTATTTTGATCACAACCTCCAAATCTTTGAACAATTACTAACACACTCTAACTCTAGCTTAGATTTGAATTGCTAACCCTATTGTTTCTATTATCCATTTGAGTTATCTAGTCATACTTGGCAGCAAATTAATGTTTCTTCAAGCAATTGAAAGATTGGTTAATGCATAGTAGTCTTTGCTTCTAATGAATGTTGATATTGCGACATTGATGATTAATCATTTTTCTCATTTTGAAGCTTCTTTAAATGAATTTATTGTGAAGTAACGTATTGTGATTATTGATGCTACACATCATTGATTGCTTCATCAATATATTTTTCAATTGCGTTATTTGAGAAAGTCTCTGATTATATGAAGTACTAACCAACAAGTGATCTTGAAAAATATAGTTTTATGTTGCTTTGTTCTGGGTAGGTACATTTATTGTTATTATTATCTTTATTGGTTGTTTAGCCAAACTTTCTGATCGGTGGTGACTTGTGAGAGGGAAACTTTTACTTAGCCTTAAAACCTTTTCCTTCTCAAAACCCCAGGTCACCGGGGACGTCTCCCCTAGGCCTACCACCCTAAATAGAAAGAGATTTCATGTTGAGTTGACAATGATAGGATAGTCTCCCGTTACATCAGTTTGTCTTCATTTACCCTTTCCTTTCCTTCCAAGTACAAATTGTGCGATAACATTTTGGCATCATTATCGGGGACACTGAATCAATTCTCCTAAAAGATGACACTTTTTCGGTAAGCCTTTCCTCAATAGTATTTATCTTACAAAGCTTACCTAGTGACTCCACTAAGGATGATTCCCTTATTTCTTTGATAATTTCAAGAAAATTATCTGGTGACTCCACTGATGACGAACCCAACCATGACTTCTCAATGGGACCCGAGAAATTTCAAAACCCTAGACATGAGTAAAATCTCGGGATACCCTCGACAAAAGCCCCTGAAGTACGAGAAATGGCTCCATAGATTCACTGGTAGTGATGGGGAAAGAGTCGACCATCACGTGAGTGATTTTTGGGCTTTCTTTCAACTCCATCCTATCCGTGATGATGATGAATATTTGGTGATGAAACTCTTCTCTGCCACTCTTTATGGCAACACTAGGGAGTGGTATGACAACCTCCCCAATGCTAGCATGACAGCTATGGAACAATTGGAAGAGACCTTTCTCAAAAGATGGGGTATCCAGTTGGAAGACATCTTAGTACTACTAAAAAGACTTGAGCATATAAAGCAAACTGAGGATGAAATTGTCAGACACTTCCAGGATAGGTTTGAGGACATACTATATCAAATTCCTATAAGCCATCGTCCTAAAGACAAGTACATTATCCATCTCTATACCAATGAACTTTTAGTGCATCTAGGTTTTCCCCTCAGTAAAAAGGGCCCAAGAACGCTCAATGAAGCTCACAGCATGGCTAAAAGAATCGAGTAAAATATCTCCTTGTCTGAGGTAAGACACCTCTTCATCTCAGGCACTCTTAGTGTGGAAAGTTTAGTTTCCCTTGAAACCTTTACTGTTGACTTCCAAAAAGAAGGGGAACAAACCATCGACCAACAAAAGGCTAAAGGGAAGAATATTGATGAGGTTTTCCAATCCCACAATGAAGAACAAAGGACTACTGAAAACACAGTTGAGGAGATG
>JASDQU010244724.1:14513-30582 GCA_032191745.1 Picea mariana | reverse complement strand
GGGGGGGGGGAATTGGATTTTATGAAATATAACTACACCAGGCTACTTGCCTCAGCAAGCGCACCTCCTGGTAAGTTCACAATTCAATTCTGAGCATTTTTAATTTTTGGTCATTTTCCTAGCTCCAGGTAAATATGTTTGCAAGCACCAAGCTTGTTGACAAGATAGAAGGTGTGGAAAAATTGTGTGCTTGGAAGTATAGTATTTCACTCATTATTGAAGAGAATGACCTAGCAAGATTCATTAAAGAAAATGTACCAGAACCCGCCAATGTTGCAGCTAAAGACAAACACCAAAAGGACATTGTTAGGGTCAAAAGAATCATTGCAAATTCTATCAAAGATCACTTCATTCCTCAAGTGGCTTAAAAGAATACTCCAAAATAAATGTTTGATTCCCTAACCATATTATATTAAGGAAGGAACATCAATCGAAAGATGAATCTAAGAACTCAACTCAAGAATACAAGGATGCAGAAAAGAGAAACAATCCAGGCATATTTCTCCTGAATATCACAATTCAAAGAAAATATAGAAGCAATTGAAGATACTATAGATGAATATTAACCTATAATGTTGGCCCTTAATGTTCTCACAAGACCTTGGGATGCATTCATCCAAACTATTTGTGCCAGAAAAGACAAACTACAATTTGACAGTCTTTGGGAAGAATGTGTTCAAGAAGAAGCAAGAGCAGCTAACTGATAAGCTTTGCTATCAAGAGATGAAGATCAAGCCCTAGCTACTCATACTAAAGGAGGAATAAAGAAGTCTTACTTCCAGAAATAAACTCATAAGGAGTCTCACCCCCAAAATAAATTCATACATAAAGAATCTCATCCAAGGAGATTCCAGAAGTTTTAGAAAGGACAAAGAAGAGAAAATTATGTCTCGTCCTACCAATGTTAACATTTTGACAAGATGGGACATATTGCTAAGCATCGTCCAGCCAGATAAGAAGAAATATGTTTCAAATATCAGATGCTACAACTGTCAAAAGTTGGGACACTTTTCCTATGATTGTCCTCAAGGAAAAGGGAAAAGAAAGCATCAAGCACATGTGGCAGAGGAAGAGGAATCTCCTCCCTCAAAGAAAGCTTTAGAAGAAATTGAGAAATATGTACTTTAAGTTGAAGATAGTTGATCTGAAGAAAGATAGCAAATGGTGGAGTCCGTGGAGCCTCCCCACACAAAAACAAAAGATAAGTATTCATGTTTAGTTTTAGTATCTTGTTTACTTTAATACTTTATCATTACAAGTAAGATTTTTGTGGGAATGTTAATTAACCTCATTTTATTTCAGTGTATATGTAGTTTATCAAAGAGGAGGATAAAGAAAGAGATAAAATATTTATTTCATGTATGATCACTCATGAGAGTGAAAAGGTATGTGTTTAGCTATGATAGTAAGGGAAAATTTGGTAATTTCATAGCTAGAGTGAAAAAGAGTTCAAAAGTATTATTCATGATTAGGGTTTCATATGTGTACATGGTTGAACAAGTTTTGCTTAAGAAAATATGTGTACTACTCTGATAGAAATCATGATATAGTTTTATTTGATTACTGCTTATTGTTACTGACTGATTGGCTAAGTGACATATCTCAGAAAGCATATTGTAAGTAAGTTTATAGGTCTCGGAAGAAAGAACTTATGCCTTGACTTGCAGAAGTTAGACACCATGAGAAAGACTTATGATATGGTGACAGTCAGTAAAAACCAAACAGTATCCACTATTTATATAGGAGCAAGAGGCTCCTAAAGATGCAGAACAAAAATGTTCAAGATGAAGAGAAAGATGGATACTCAGATATAGTTGATGAGATGAAGGTAACTGCAGGTTGCTCCAATATTATTATTATAGATGCAGAGGGAGCAGGTTGATCCAGTATGAATTCAGAAAGAAAGAAATGTTTGAACTCAATCAGGAACCCAGGATATTACAGAAGAGACATTCGTAGAGAAGGAATGAGCAATCCCACAGGTAGACCTTCATAGAGAAGGAAAAGAGAAGAGACCTTCGTAGAGAAGGAAGAGACCTTCATAGATAAGGAGAAAGAGAAGAGACCTTTGTAGAGAAGGAATGGACCTTCGTAGAGAAGGGGAATGAGAAATTTTCCAAGGTTGGCCTCTGTCCAAGTGTTGAGTTTTGGATACTCTAGGAACATGCTATAATACCCTCATAGAGATGGGTGTGACCACCCTCGTAGAGAGGAGTGTGAATGTTTCTCCAAGGGGAAGTGGGTAGATACTCTCCTTTGGCCAAGGATTGAGTAGCCAGGAACAAAAACCTTGACCATGTGGAATGGTTAGCTGGATCTTGAGGTTTTTGTTGTGATCATGTGTGGATCATGGAAAGGGAGTCTAGTCTTGCCTAGGATAGCATCTTAGCTTCTCTAGTTCATGTGGGTTGACTAGGAGTGAAGCTATGGTAGTATTCCTCCCCAGTGAATGGGTGAGATAGATGACTACAAGAGAAGGGAGAACATAAAAGGAATGGAAAAACTCATAGAATATCTTATGTGTGAAGATAAGATATCTTATGTGTGAAGATAAGATATCTTCTGTGTGAAGATAAGTAAGAGTATCTTCTGCGTGAAGACGAAAGAAAGAAAGATTATCTTATGTGTGAAGATAAAGAGAACAAAACTTCTTTAAATATGGATTCATGGAGAACCAGTCAGTGATTGTGATGCCAGATAACCAAGTGGATTATATTGATGTATGTCGCTATCCAGTTGATGATGTTGCCCAATTGATGATGTTATCCAGTGGATATTTTTACTCAGTTGATGATGTTATCCAGTCGATGTTGTTATCCAATTGATGATGATTATCCATTTGATGATATTTCCCAGATGATATTGTTTAGTTGATGATGGCATCCAGTGACCTGTCAAAAGATAAAGAATATACTTCTTGTTAAGATGGAGTGAATGATGATATTGATGATGAGAAAAAATTCCGATGTTTTATAGATATGCCGATCAGTGTTCCAAACATTGTTGATGTTGTTTCCCTCTCTTTCTCTCCTGATGATGTTGTAGAATACCCTTGTTAAGGGGGAGTGTTGAAATATTGTAACTGCAAAGAGTATTCTATTTATTATTGATTTATTATTCATTAGATCAATACCCTTTTGTGGATTGATCATGTCGGGCATTGTAATTGACCAAAACCCATTTTTTGGATTGGTCAAACCCTAATTGTAATATGCAAATTAAGAAGTCGGCCCCCAGGAAAATTAAAGTGGTTCTAACCACCCAGAAAGACAAGTCGACCCTGCCAGTGAAGAGACACCTCCTTTCATCACTTGCCGGTTTGTATAAATAAAGGAAGCCAGCGCCTCATTTGTTCACTCACTCAAGTCACTCATCTAGTGTGCAAGTATTGAAGGAAGCTACAGTTACCAGTTTCCGGAAGAAGGAAGAGAGAGAGGTGCATTGCTTGGGAGAGGATATTCTTTAGTGTTTGGTTTATTGTCTTGGCATTGTATTGGCTATCTATATTAAGGAATTTTTTGTTGGGTTTTCTTCCCCTTGAGGGTTTCCCAGGATAAATGCTTGTGTATCTTGTGATTGTGTTTCTCTCATTGATCTTATCTATGCTATGGTTATCTAGTAAATTGAAAAGAAACCTAATAATAGCTTAAACCTTAACAATAACCTAAAGTGTTCAATCTCAGGCTTCATTCCCGTGAATACTTCTTCAGGAGATATGTTTTTCAAAGTCTAGTGAAGACTCTTGTTCTGAACATATACTGTGTCATGCATGCTTCTGCCCATGGAATCCTAGAAAGATTCTAATCATTCATTTATTGCATTGGTTGTCTCAGTGATGGTTCTATTCTTCCTCTTTCTCAAATAGTTTTGACTCCCTATGAAGGATAAGCATATTCCTTTGTTCTTAACCTGTCTAGAACAAGAAAACAAGAGGAACCAAAACAAGAATATCTCCTAAAGGAGAATAATGAGTGCATCTCTAGAATCAAAATAATTTAAGGATTGGTGTCCCATATACAACACCTACTTGTAGAAAACTTTAGAAATATAAGTTAGAGGAATGAAAATTACAACAATCAAACCTGGATTCTTCACTTCCAGTGTGTCGTTCCTCTGAATGTACTAAGATTCCTCTGGATCCATGACTTTAGCAAAAGGTTCCTTCATCCTTCAATTTCCCTCATGACAATGATACAAATAATATATATACAAGTGCATACCTGAGGGTGTTGATATGTTGATGTCTTCATTTCTTTGAGGTCTTGTTTTTCTAGAACTGAGTTTTCTTGAATCATAAAGCTTTCCTCCCATTATGATTTTTCTCATTTTTGGATTCTTCACAAACCCTTGTCAACTTGGATAGTAAACCTAACGGATGGATAAGCTACCACTTTTAGGTTTAGTTGGAATTATGACTTCCAAAAATAATCCTTTTAAATATAGGAGAACACTGGTGAGCTGAAGAGCTCCTTCAAGGAATTGCAAAAACCCTAATTCTGAAATTTTTGCAGAAATTAGAGAAACCCTAGGGCCAAAAAGTCAAAATGATCAGAAACACAATCTGAAGCTTGTTGGAGGTGCGTTGAAGGAGATCATACACTCCTATGGTAACTTTATCCCCAACGTCTAAGTTCCAAGTGCTGAAACACTCAAAAGAAGGGGTCGTACGGATTCTATGGAAACCTTAGGAGGGTCGTACGGTTCTGCATAAGAGGAGGGATGAATGGTAAAAGATTGTAGCTTGTGCAATGGGTTCTTCAAGAACTATGCTATGATTCCATGTTGATTTTTCAATAATCAAGGTTAAGCATGATTTTCATTCCATTTTTAGCATTTAACCATAATCATCAATGTTGTAGCAACCAAGATCACAAGAAGAAGCACCATGCACAAGAACACAAGAAGTATCCTGGGAAACCCTTCTCAAACAGGGAAGAAAACTCAGACAAATCCTTTGATATATTATTCAAGAGAAATTCCTTCACCACCAAGAAAACCTAACACACAAGAGGGTGCTCAAACCCTAGAAGACTAGCGCCTAAGAGAGGTGTGCACTTTTCCCATGAAGGTGTACTTGCTGAAATTTCCAAACTCACATGAAAGATATGATTCCTCAATGGGGAACTTACCTTTACTTATACTAACCTGAACCTGTCAATAGAAGTGTCTATTGGCACACCAAGGTCGACCTCACTAGCTTATAATATAATTAATATTAACCAAATTAATTATCTTTTTCATTAATTACCAGTCGCATTAAGGTGGGGCTGACCTGTACCCTTTACATTACAATTAGGGTTATAGGCAGGTCTGACTCTTGAACAATATAGCAAGGGATATGATACACCCACTAGTGGTCATCCACTAGGGGCACATCCATAGGGATGGCCATATCTCTGGCTCATTGCATTACATAGAAGAACCACTTCTTCACAAGTGCTCAGCCATTAGAATCGTGTTCACCTGTACTCGTCCACAGGCACGTCCACTCAACAAATATTCTTTCCCACTGCATTACACAGGAGATTCATCTAGAGTTTCTCATCAACTCTTCTGCTCAGAGGAGGCTAATACATCATCTTCATTTATGTTCACATGACGATGCACCCAACACTTTGGGATTTCACACATTCACCTTGTGCTCAGCCACAAGCATGTCCAACTCTGCAAATCACCTTTATCATTGTGTTACACAGGAGAATCATCTGGAGTTCTTCTCAACTCTCTGTATGGAGGAGGTCATCTCTATGTTCCATCTCTGTCTTAGATAGGAACCACACACCCTTCTCGGGGGATTTCTCTCAGGTTTGTAAGTTGGAGAAAGTCTCACATAGCTGCAATGATCCACATATCAGAGGTTTGTAAGTTGGAGAATGTCTCACATAGTTGCAATCATCAACAATAATGACTAGTATATGAGATGGACAACTTTGTGTCAGGAGAGAGACCAGATAGTGTTATAGTATACCAACATATTCATAATTCCATACCTTGTGATCAAAGATGGTTATTCAAGATTCAAAGAGACACCCGGTTATGAAATACCAAAGTGGTCCACATATGTACATCCAAACAAAGATGGATTTCTTGGAAATCTCCTCACTAGGAGCCTCTTATCGATATGGTGGCAAAATCAAGTAGAAATTTAAGCAGTGGAATAAGTGGAAGTTCATGTCTGCAAATTCGCAAAAATATAAGTATGGTAAGGTATCCCTAACTCATAAAACAAGGGACAGAGAAAGGAAATCCAACCTCAAGAAAACTAGTCCAAGCAAGTAAAGAAGGGTAATGGGAAGATGAAGAAAGACAATGGAAAGTCGTGTGATTTCCACAAAATCCCCTGGCACAACACTGATGAATACCACTCAAAACATTCATTGTTGTTCAATATTAAAGAAAAGGATTCGGACCTTGACTAAGACTCTGATTCGAAATAGGAAAAATGGATCATCAATGCAAGACCTAGTTCTACCCTCACAACCGCAAAGATCCAACCAAATGATTCAGAGGATATTGGGGAGGGGGAGTGCCTCTTCTATTCACAAATGTGGGTGAAGGAGACCCCACTACATTTCATTGTTGACAGCAGGAGCCAAAAGAACTTGATCTTAGCCTAGGTTTTCAAGAGACTAAAGTTGTTGAAAATGCCACACCCCCAACCGTACACCATCGGATGGTTGATCCAAGGACAAGACATCTATGTTAGCCAATAATGTTGTCTATCCTTTGATATAAATCCCTTCAAATATTAGGTAGTATGTGATGTTTCCCCACTTGAAGTCTCTGATGTTATTTTAGGACACCCATATATGTGGAAACGTCAACTTTATTATGAGTCTTATCCCTGTAGTGTCATTCTTACTCTAGGGGGGAAACTCTACAGAATACTAGAGGCAGTTATGACCTTTTCCATTTCATTGATCTTGGAAAAATAGTGTCGCAGAGTAATCTCTCAAACCACAAATTTTTCCCTCTTTGAGATCCAATCAGAAGGTGAGCAGATGGTCACTGCGACCACCACAACCTCAGCCCAAGACCTTTCTATATAGCAGAAGCAGGTCAACGAGATTGTAGAGGAGAAAAAAGATATTTTCTAACCTATGGGGGTGCCTCTTCACTTCCAAGTCAATCATTCTATGGACTTGGTACCTGATGCTTCCTTACCCAATGGTCCAATCTATAGACACTCCCTTCTAGAGAATGAGAGTATTCCATATGTTCAGCATAATTATAATAGATCCCTTCATAGATATATTGGAAACGACCCTTTTCAGGTGTGATTGGGGTTACAGCCATTAGCCCCCATTGATATATCTCTTCATGTTTCATCTTCACTTACAGATTCCTCCCACACTCAAACTAAGGAAGATCATGTAGCCATATTTGTTGAACAGATCCAACACCTCCAACAGTAGGTTCATGACATCTTTCAACAGAATAATTGCAAGTACAAGTAGGATAGCTACTTCAACAACCCTCGGGGGAATAGAGATCGATTCCCAGGAAGGATTTCTCACCTGACAACTATATTATTTTTATTTTTGGTTGAGTGGTGTACTTAAAGTACTTACATATGTTATTATCTCCCCACCTGCTCAATCAAAGAAACTTATGGCACTCTCCCCTGGTACACCATCAAGGAGAGTACTCTTCAATGACCAAGTCATTTCCAAGCATAAAATCTAAAAGGCACCCTTGGCACCTACAAGAGCATCTGAGCAAGCAGTACTAGTAGCAAAGAAAGGCCTAGGTATGAGGGTACAGTTGTCCTTTGGAAGAAGTACCACGTCGTAGCAAGTGACTCACCAAGGTTCAGATTCAACAAAAGTGTCCCCATATCATGATGGAACTTGATGCAATGGGGAACATTGCTTCCTAAGGGGGAGGACTGATCTGGGTGGATCTCGATGGCCATCCATTTTTTCCACTGAATCAACGTTTTTGAGCCTATGTTTTTTATAAACCATGATATTCACACTTTTGACAAGGAATGTAATGTTATTCCATATCCATTTGTTAATTGCATCCATCATGTAATGATTTCCTAGTGGCCTTATGTGCATGCCTATAGAGTTATTGCATCGGATCCCATCAGAACTCCATATTTAAGCACACTTGAGATAGACTAGTATTGGGATGGGTGACCTCCCGAGAAGTCCTAGTGTTTTACATGCCTATATCATTGTGTAAACTTAGACCAATTTATCCCACATGCATCATCGTAATTATTCTCCTCTCACTCTCTCATATATAGTTGAGGTGAAGGAGGTCCTTTGAGCATGCAATGGAGTGTGATATAATGCTTATTGTGAATGAGTGTAGCCAACATCTCTTTCTCTTTAGAGACAAGCTACCACCATTCTAGCCAGTTTGTGTTCTACAATATTATGTTATTCATTAATAGAAGTTGGGTTTCACTGTATTTATGTGTTCTTTACTATAGTTTTTTTTGTATCTTATTTCGTTCTAAATATAATTTGGATCGGACTTGTTGCATTAAAACTTTACTTGAGTGAAATCTTAAGGTGTTGTTAAGGAAATTGTTGTTTATTGCAATATTATCATAAATTACATTCATGAAAGAGTGATAATGGAATATGGTTATGGGAGTTTTTTGTTAGGGATTGAATAAGAGAACCAAGATTTATGAGTGAATACTATAGGCCTAGAACTATGTATGGAGGGATGCATACATAAACATGAAATTATAATTCAAGGAATATACACAAAACTTTGTGTGAAGGTCAAGCATGGAATTATATGTGTATAGTAAAACATAAAGTTATGTAAGGATTTAATACTAGAACTATGTGAGAAGGGTTGGAGAATTAAGTTGAAATAATAGGGTTTTCCTTGTGAATATTTTATGTTATTGAAATTTCACTATACCAAAGAGAAGCTAGAGAGGTATGTAAGTAGAATGTTATTGCATATAATTTGTGTATTTGTGAGCACCATATGAGTACTAAACATATATTGAGTTGATCTATCAAATGATATCCCCGTCATGAGGGTGGTATTCATAAGAGATTTTTTATGCTTGGATGGCAAATCATATGTCAGTAATTCATTTTGCGACTTCTTGTTCTACATAGGACTAGTTATTAGAAATTTTTTTCAATGAAAGACTAGAATTGAAATGCCAATGATATACTAAAATTTATAATGAAATACCACCCATGAACCTTGTTGAATAAGTAATTTTTTTATGAAGCATTGTCATCGAAGGGAGAATAAAAAATTTCTACCAAAATCAAAGGGTCAATGAGGTATAGTCCAAGAGTACTAAATAAATCCATTTTCAAAGTTCAAAATTCATGTAAATATTTGGTGGTCACTG
Organism: Picea mariana; assembly: GCA_032191745.1. Taxonomy (NCBI): domain Eukaryota; kingdom Viridiplantae; phylum Streptophyta; class Pinopsida; order Pinales; family Pinaceae; genus Picea; species Picea mariana. The sequence goes on along the minus strand of JASDQU010244724.1, from coordinate 21,242 downwards.
GTCAATAACACAACAATAATAGATATATCACCAATAAGAGTTGAAAAAGTTCCACTAAAAAGTGTTGTTAGTATAAATCTAATGGGGATTCTAGATGTCAACCAAGTCCCCAAAGTGTCATAGATAAAATGCATATGAATATAAGCACAATTCACAAATTGTTGATATACACATCCATGCCATTGTTAGTGGCACACTAGCAATCACCACTTCATATTTGGATACTACTCCCATATGATTTCTAAAAGGATCTGAGTTATAAAGTAGTTCCAAAATGAAGGAATGACACTTTTGGTGAAAAAAGGTAAACAAGGCATATATTCTAGGGAGATTTCTTATATCAATTACCGATTGGACTATGCAAAAGGACCCACAAATTTTGGCATATTTCATTTGTGATTAACAAGTCTATAGTTACATGATTCATTGTTAACAAATGTATATGGAAAGGTTATTTCTAAATGAGAGAGGGGTGTTGACTTGTATAATTTTTGTGAAAGGTCAAATTATAACCACTATAATTTTTTGTTTATGGCATTAAATAAGTCATGACTCCATATTATACATGTGGACATGCTAGCACATAGGAGACAATTTTCGAAGAGATATTGCGGAAAATCTCTAATTGCATTTGTCACTTACACCAGGCATATATAAACAATGTAATCTAGAAATAAATATGTTTATTTTATTGATAATTATATGGTTAGTACAATTTAATATTAATGGACCAATGTAAACATTATTCCATGTAAACATAATTTTTCTAGGACGTCCTTCATATACAATTTCAAAAGAATAAGTCAAATGTCATGAAAATATTCCAGACTTACAAAGGATATTATAGAGAAATGGCCTAAAATTTCTCTTAAATAGAGAAAGATATGTTTTCATTAAAATCAATTTTAGAGAAGAAAGTGGAATTGCATAGCTAGGCACCCATGTAGAGAGCTCAAAGTTTTGTATTTGGAATGTAAAGAAGGGATATATATATTCATAACATGCTTAAAGTCACAATGGAGAAATAACCTTTGATAGATCACCTATAGAGTGTTGGAACCTTGTGGTTTTCTAGTAAACTCAACTTGTTGGAGTCAATAAATAGAACAACCAATTGACTACATGCTTCGGAGTTGACTTGGTCCACTTTGTATTATCATCCTGCATAATGATGATGACATGTCCTTATCTTGTTTATATTGATTATTATAGGATAAATAATACCCATGATATGTCCCTTTCCATTATTGTGTTATGTTCTAATATTATTATGCTAAGTTATGCCTGAGATATGTGATCATATTAAAAAACTCTAACATGGAATCAAAGTTGCTAGGTTTTGAGAGGAGTAAAATGGAAGACCTGTGTAGTTTTTAACCGTGTTTATGGGTATGATAGTGTGGTTTTGATGTAGCTACAACCATCTTTGTTGTGATAAGTATAGTTTCTATATACCCTAGTTTGTGGCAAGTACATTTTGATAGTTGGCATTGTATCTTGCTCTAGTTAATTTGGGAATTTTTTTTGTAGCTCAACTTGTCTTGGTTTGTAGGAGCCTAGTCTTGTGTGTATCATAATTTGTTTTCTGTCGTGATCAAGTATTAATATGTAGTATACATTCATTAATGAATCTAAAACATACATATTTGATTGTTTATTGGAAGAAATCTTGTTGATTTAAATTACTGGAGACATCATAAGAGTTATCTCATATCCAGCAGAAAATACATTATGTTTGGTGAACGTGATTTCTTTGGAAAAGATCTAGGTGATTCAGGGATATCTTCTATATAGTTTGTGGGCAAACTTCTAAATACATTTTATGGTTCTATGTGCTCCCCGTTAGAGCTTGTGTTTGTGCTCTAGTATAGTGACTTAGGTTGAGATTGGTGAACTCTTTAAGCAGGAAGTGAATTTTTCAAACCCCTGAAGGTAAAGGAATATACCTCTTCTTCATCATGATACATGTGGCTCTAAGGATTGTATTAAGAGACTTTAGTATTTGGGTGGGCTATTGGTAGATTATTTATTGATATCTATAAAAGCAACAACTATGGTGCAATCTTCCTATATGTATTCTTAGGGAAAAGACTTGTAATATGACATGTGCAAGGCAGAGACAATTGGATTTCTATTTTTTTGAGGTGATTTTACAATGTGTCTATTGATTGAATACAACACACATTGACTAGATTAGGAAGAAATGTCACTCATTTTCTTGGTCTATGATTGATGCACTTCAACTCATGGTGTCAACTACCCATGGATAGCAAGAAAATGTGGCATGATTCATTTACATTGGATTAAATGACATGATAATGTCAATTGATCAATCTAGGAACCCCTCTTATGCAATATTGTAAACAAACTCACTTGTTTTTTGGCTCTAGGTGTGTGACTATGGCTTGGCTTTATGATTTTCAATGTTCTTAGTTAGGGGAAAATTATGAAGTAATTGCTCGACCCCTTGAGTATAGTGTTTTTTCAAGAACATAAATTCTTACCATAGTGTAATTATTGGACAAATTTGGATATGCATTCCCTTCATTATCTATGATATATGTTATTTCTAGGGATTCTAATATGCATGATTTCAATTGTTGTTTGTCCATGGAAGAAATAATCAAATCTATTTGGTACATATATATCTTAATAAAATTCATAGTTGGGTTGGAAGAGTTGTTTAGTTTTAAAGTGTGAAGACCAAGGTTCAAATTCCTTGGTGCCTTGCCTTATTTGAATATATTTTATTGTGGGGATATGCTTACTTTTTGGTTTTTGATATTTGGAGGCATAGTTCCTATGGTCTTACTATTGCATATTTCTCAAATCACGTTTGAAGGGGGATTGGTAAAGTCATTGTTGTGAAAGAATAGAGTAGAGATAAAATCTCTTGGTTGCATTATTTTTTTTGATAGATTAACTATTCTTGATGAAAATCAATTTTGAAGAAGTTGGATTGTGCACTAACTGAGTATTGGTGGGTTTTTTTACCAAGTAAAAAATCAACCAAGAATTAATTGAGCAAAAAACTGAAGTTATGGGTATTATTAATCAAAAGTGGGAAAAATGATCATCAAGAAATGTCTTGAAGAGATTGGAGGAATCATATTGTTTCATTATAGGAAATAGTATTGATAAGATCAATGAGTTGGCTTCTCAACTTCTTGGTGAATTTGTTTGCTTACAATATATTAATGTCTCTTTGAGAGACATTGTTACACAATTGTAGATGGAAAGTGGAGGAATTAAGAATCATGTTGATAGATTGGAGGATTCCAATACCCAAATGTAGGATGAGGTTTCTTTCTTACAAGCCTCTATTACCAATCTTCATGAGGAAGATACCGCACTCTAGGAAACTAATGTTCGTTTGTTTGATGAGTACTGGGTTTTGAGGAAATATTTCAATATTTTTCTTTCACTTATGGATGAAAAGATAAGATCATCCATGAGTTGAAAGATTTTAAAAAGGCTCTTGTACATGAGTCAATTGAATTAGAAACATGTATTTCCTCGCCTTTGGAGGAACATGATGAGAAAGTTATTGACTGGACTACAAGGATTAATGTGATGGGATGAACCCTTGAGTGTTTCTTTCATATCATTTTGGATGAATTTGGGAAGGAAAACCTACTTGAGTCTTTGGAAGAGGATGTTAAGTTACCCTATGGATAATATATTTATGCTAATGATACTTATTTTAATGACTCTTGTATTGATAACAAGGAAAATCTTGATTATGTGCCTCCTTCACATGCTTTGTTGGCTACTAAGGCATCAATTTCTCCTAATTTTGAGGAGCACAGTAGAATAATTGGATCATGGTTATTGTGTAAGATGGGATATTTAGGTGGTGGAGTTAGGAAGAATGGATAGGGTATTATTGTTTCAATTGTACTTTAGTGAGTCTGATTAGAGGCAGGCATGGATATGGTGGAGACTCCATTACTGATCTATAAATAAGGGGCCTATAGCCTACTCACTTCACCAACATGGATCCTCTACGGAATTAATTATGATCTCTCTTCGCCCTACTCTTCTGATGTCTACAATACTTAGGTTATTTCTAAAAGTTTGTGTGCGGCACTAGCTTTATATTTTGTATGGATGTTACACATCTTCTCTCAATGAAGCCTCTACTTATGAAATATTATATGGCTTCTTTCTCGTAGTAACCATCACATGAGAAACCAGATGATAATGCAATGGAAATTCTCTATTCTAAATGAGCCAACCAATGTCTGGTCTCTAACTCTGAATAGCCTACTATCTCGTATGCAAATTAGGTATTTGAGTTCAAGTTCCTCTATCATCAACAACCAAGCAACAATAGACCAAGAGATATTGCTTCTTGACTCCAAGGTTTATGCTCCATAAGTAGTTATGATTGCCAACTTCTCTTCCACACCTCACTGCTCATTATTCTTGTGTAAGATATGTAAATAGTCTATTGGTTACTCTTGGAAATTCTAAAGTCCTTGTTTAAGTAAGTAATGTAAGAAATCCTACTTCAAAGTTCAGAAATCTTTGTGAAATCTTTTTGAAATCTTCCTCAGTGGTTCAATGTATAATTTTGGTGCAAACAACATGGATTTCTATTTCAATAGTGAAGGTAACAACATGAATTTATGCTTCAACAGTAAATGTAACAACATGGCATTATACTTCCAGTCCTATGGAAATAACATTATTTTTGCATATTTGAAACCATGGAACCCTGATATTCATTCTCCTACATTATTCCAAAAGATTTGATAGACTACCAAGGTAAAAAGAATACACCACATTCTCATAGAATCCCAAATATGATACACCCCATTCTCATAGATTCCCAAACATGATACTATGTACAAAGGTGAGCTACCATGAACATGGAAATAGTTGATGTTGAAGGATGTTGGTGCAAGCCAATTTTGGGAAAAAAACAAAGAAGTTTTGAAGGAATTAAAGAAGCATTGGAAAACAGGGGAGCGCGTCGAAAAAAGAGAAAAAGTGGTGTCGAAAATAAGGGAAAATATGCGTCAAGAAAAGTAGTTAGAAAGTGGACAAGCGTCGACTTGGAGCAACAGTTGGATCGAGAACCATCCATGAACGAGTCAGCTAGAAAGTGGACAAACCTAATCCTATTAGGGTTAGGGTTTTTTTAAGGGCTTTGTCCCAATTTTTTATAAGTATAATGTATTGGGACTGTAGAAGGTGGATCAATCGATTGTTGACACTATGTAGTTGGTTCAACTATTTGTTAGGGTTTTGATGAGAGGTTCTCAGTGTAAGTGAGAACTATTGCGATCTGTGGAGATTGGATGTAATGAAGGAAGGATTGTACAGTGTGTGGCACTACATTTTGCATGATAGGTGAATAAAGAGCCGAAGCGACAAATCTTTGTGGACATGTCCCCAGGGGAGGGTGAACCACGATATATCTATTTTTTATGTGACTGTATGTAGTGTTTATGGTTGCATTTACTTTGATAAGTTTTTATGATGAATATGTTGCTTGTTAAAGGAATGAACACTCTGCAATAAGGTTAAGCTAATGGAATCTGTAGAATAGCATGGAATGAATGAATATTATAGCTAATAATTAGATTAGAAGCTTGTGTTACAGTAGATAAATGTTTGTCTTTGATCAAATTGTAGATTTTAACCTTGTACAATATTTAATACAAACATATTTTTAGTAAAAGAACATAAAAGATACAATGGTAAATACAAACATTACACAGACATTTTTCCCCTGGAAACCCAAACCAGGAAAACGAGCATATTATATATTCATTCATTGTGTTACACTGTTTACAATACAATATACATATCGGAGCCAGTGGCATCCAAAACCCTAACTCAATGACCTAGATTAGTCAACAACCCTAATTCCTTAACCAGAAATAGAAAACCATTGGCAAAAACCATGTGCCAAAAAACCACCTAAATATGTGACACGTTTCCCGAGGAAGAAAAAAATTTCTCAGGGGCTTCGCCCCCCTGCACGCCCGGAGAAACGCAAACAATAATTCTCGTGCAAAGAATATAACACATACCCAACATTCTCCCACTTGTTGTTTTCTTTGCATACAGGGGGTTATAGGGTTACATAGTCAACAATCCAGGGCAGCAATGTCCATGGATCCTCTACACCAAGAGAAATTCTCAGTGCTCAAAGATTTTTTTAATGAATCTACAACATTATTCAAAGTGTCCACCTTCATCACCAATACTTTCTTTTCTTCAACCATGTCTCTCACAAAGTGGTATTTAATATCAATATGGTTTGTCTTTGAATGATAATTCGGGTTCTTTGCTATATAAATTGCACTATGACTGTCACAATCTATCCTTACATATTGTTGTACCAACCCAATACCTGAACAAAACATTTGTAACCATACTACTTCCTTACTTGCATGAGTTCCTGCCATGTATTCAACTTCTATAGTTGAAAGTTCCACTACAACCTGTCTTTTGCCCATCCAACTTATTACTCCTCTAAACAGGTTAAACACATACCCACTTGTAGATATCCTACGATCCAGATCTCTAGCCCAGTCTGGATCCACAAATACATGTATATCCACCACTCTGTCCAATCTCGGTCTTCCTTGGTAGCACAATCCATAGCTAGCAGTGCCATGCAAATACCTGAAAACCCTTTTTACTGTTGTCCAATGCTCCTTCCCTGGTTTTGACGTATACCTTCTCAAAACTCCCACTGCATGTGTAATTTCC
>JASDQU010244722.1:87128-101454 GCA_032191745.1 Picea mariana | reverse complement strand
GTAATGTTAACTAGTGCTATGGACTATTTGAATCCTTATCTGAAAGTTTTAACTGCATAATATAATGGTGTATTTAATTTTTATCTATTTGTGTAAATGGTTTCCTTAAGATGTTAAATCTGTGGATATACTTTAATTATCAAACACGGTATTAGAGGACTTGTGAGAACCAATTTGATTTCTTATGAAGATCCTAAACGTATGCATTGTCTACATAAAAAGACATCTAGAGTCTTCAACCAAGTTAATCACTTCGACATAGACTCTTGTTGGAATTACCATTATGGATATTATGACACTTTTAAGTGTGTCAATTGGTTCAATAAACCTTTGTTCTACTAATAACTCCGTTGTTGGATGTAGTAGGGGTTTTCCGATTCAAACACATGCTTCTGTAGGGAGGATATTTACTTGTGAACATATGTCAAATATGACTTTTTTTATCTTATTTCCATCAATTTCATTGTTGAATTGTGGGTATTGTCACTTGTATGGCTTTTCTGAGACAATTGTCGAATACTTTTAACTAGTCTTTGATATTCTTTGTATTCTCTTAGGATGCTCAACAAGTCGATGAGGTGACCAACCGACTGCTTTTCTTTTAGTAATTGGAGAAATTATTCTAGAGAAGTGTCTGGAATACTTGAATGTCTTGCCTTGTTTCCATTTGATTTGTTTTGGTCAATGTTTTTGAAACACTTCATTTCTTTCCAAATTGTTCTTTCTTCACGCTCTGGGTCAGGATATGCATTGCTTCCTCCCTTTTGTTGATTTGAATCGTTCGGGTAGACATCTTAGCGGCTCTTGATCCTGTTAATACATTGAGATTTTTTGAATTTAACATGTATTGATTGGGAACTGTATTCAATAGGTTCGCATTCCACTTATTCATCACTTTATCTAATACAATCACACATTCTTCAAGGGAGTGATCCCCACTCCACAATTAAAGAAGCAATAATATCCTTGATTGCATCCTCTCTCGAATTTTCCTCTTCCTCCACTACCTCGACCTTGATAAACTGTAGCGACCCTGTCGTTATGACATCAAGCGACATACGGTATTTTTTTTTATTATTTTGTTAGGAAATACCTCACCAGTTATAACAACATGATTGACATGTCATCCAGTACACTAATGAGACATTACTAACACAAATCAACATTCGCGATAATCATTTATGTCACAATCAAGATGCAAGAGATATCTACTACACTCCGCCGGGCACAAGAGAATGTAGTTAATAATTCCAACTTACTTCAGCATTATTAAAGGCGCGATATTAACCGAATTCTAATTTACTCAGGCATCATCCATAATCTATGGCGCAAAATAAACCTAGATATTAATCCATCAACATCACCAAATTAAACGCACAAGAATACTGTTAAACAAATTCATTACAGTGTAAATTATTTCGCGCAAGAACTCAAGTCTATAAACCATTTATGACATTATCCTTGCAAGGTGCGCGAGAGGTCTAACTACTAAACTTAGTCATGCATCATCAATTTTCCTTGTCTCTAGAGGTCTAACTACTGAACTTAGTCTTGCATCATCAATTTTCCTTGTCTCGGAAGAAGTCCAATGACTAAACCAACAATCCTTACATCAAATTCGCTACAGGCAAGGGGTTTAAGATCTTTAACTATCATTCAAGACATAACAACCATTTGCGCACAATGTTAGAGATCTAAACCATCATTATTTCCATAATTCCAATGGCGCAAGAGATCTAAAATCTATAATTATCCTTATGGCATACAATCATTTGCGCAATGAGTCTCCAATTTAAATCAAGAACACATACCTCATTAAAAATCAAGAACACCTACTTCTTTAAAAATCAAGGACACAACATCGTTAAAAATCGAGTTTCCATTATAATTCGTTATGGAGGTTACTAGTAGAAGAGAGAGAGGCCAGATTATCATTATGACTTACAATCTATTGACATACATCCTTATGATGAGAATGTCGATATCACACATAAAACCAGCAGAAATTAACATCTCCAACGCAACCATTAACTTTTTATCTTAGCTCTTCAATAACCAGAACTACAATCCAACTTGAATCCTTAATAATCTGAAAATACAATAAGACTACACGCATAGATTTATAAGAACTTCTTCTAAATCTTTTAATTGATTTTAATGCAGTGAGAATGCCCCAAGAACTCAACATTCTGAGTTAAAAGATTTCAAGTTTCCACAAGAAGCTATTACTGTGATTGAGGGAATTAAAACCATTGACATGCTCCAGAAATTTTGGCATTCAATTTGTAAAAATTCCAGGGTCTTAACGAAATATACTAAAACCTAAAGCAATTAAACCCTCGTTTAGTATTTAATTCGGGGTCAGGAGCTATGTGCCGCAACCCGTCGCAGGCACGCTCAGCCCAAACGTCTTTGTTCCTATGCAACGTCGTCCACTAAGTATTCAGCGCTGCCTGTCTAACAACACATGACAACTTTAAATAAATTCGGTGCCCAAATCTAGATAAATCTACCCTATTATGTTGTCTAGTTAATACAATGTTGTCAAAAAATTTATGACTTCCGCAGATACCCAAACTATATATAGATTCGCTGCTATTAAACGCCACCGATTACATCAGAGAAACACCAACCCAGGTCGCAGTAAAATCACTACTCAATACACCGATGATATGCTACCCATTACACCTCCATTACACACTAATTACGCCCCCCATCACCCTCAACAAGCAATGAATTCACCCAACTTTTTACCCAGTCTAACGCAGTAATGAAATCGTTGTCCTTCATCAATTTCGAGATATCGCTGTTGAATTCAAGTATATTCATTTCGTGAAGTGGTCGTGAGCAAGGCGAAATTGAAGTCCTAAATGGATTTGGATTGAACCGTAGATTAATATATAAACTATCTAAATATACGAAAATCGCACGGTTAAAAAGAGTCAAGTTTTTTGAGTTGAAGAACTCAATTCACAGTCTCGCCATAAATCAATTAGCTGTGTAAATAAAAGATTCAATAGCAGCCTAAAACTATGAATGGATATCACTGTTGAGCCTGTGAATTAAAGAGAGGAAAACGCTGCGCAAGGATTCAATTGCGGTCATCCCATTACATATGAATTTGTTGTCAATAACACTTAAATCATTGTCGTAAAAATCACCGTCATTATCACTTTATTAGTACTCACTATAATAATTTATCACTTAAACTTAAGTTGCCAGGAAATGTATTGAAAATGCAAAGATACTTCGCCAGGAAATGTTTCAAACGCAGAGATCAATGTAGACGATCATAAACAATTTGCTGCAAGAAAGGGAAAAACATCGGAGGGGTAATCAATGCAACAAGGTGCAATAACCATCAATCAACTAAGAACAATCGACAGGGGTAGACAATTGGGCAACCCATCATTCTCTCATCATCCACACACAGAAAAACAAGTCATTAGAATCTATAGGTCATTGTGCACCGAAGTCACAATCATCAATTCGACTCGTGGCCGACTGCTCAGGGGTGGACTGCCGAACTAGGGAAGAGGACGAAGTAGAAGAACAACTCTTCACAACAAATCAACAAAACCAAAAGGACAGTCACAACATTCAGGGATCGGATGCCAAGGGAATCAAGTCAACCAACGAGCTTAAGGCTATGGGAAATTAACTTCTCAATCAAAATGCTCAGTCAAACACCTTCTTTACACAGTTAAAAGTACATAATTGAAAGCGTAAAGTCAATGATAATCTACCATGCAGAATAAGAGCATTTGTACCGTATCCCAAGTTGTCCGCTCTGATTCGTTATCTCGCGAGCTTCGTGCAGTTCCCGCTTGTGGAGCGATGAGAGTTCACCTGTACCTCCCAACCAACACTAGGGGTACTCTTCTTCCCCCTTATCCCCCCAAGCCGCAAAGGGGCCATGCACACTGAACCGGGGAACAACAAGCCCCCAACTCGCCTCGCAGGGTCGAGCTACCACTCCTCACCGAGCTGGATATCTCAACTCCCACAAGCTAAGTTAGTCAAGTCTAATATTATGCAGCGTAACATTATGCATGACAGAAGAGATCCATCCTTCTTCTCCTCCCTCCTTTATATCTAATTTCTAAGTCACTTCTTTCCCAAATTCCGATATAATTTATTGTTCAATGATTTAATTAAGAAAAATCTTCCCTGTACATGTGTCACCCATCCCCTTCGTTGCACCAGAAATCAATTTCATTAATTATTTAATTACTCTTATTTCCCTCACCCACCTAAAAGCACTCCTATAATTGCTCCAAGGTGTCCCCAAATTCCCTTACACAAATTAATGACTTTCCCCTTTACTAATTTACTAGTTGGCTTCAATTTAGAAAGTTCTTAAAGGCAAGATTCCTTCCTAAGTTGGTCATTTTTCTTTTTCCTTATGTTTCCCTTTTTCTTTATGTTTCCCCATTTTTCCCTTAGTTTCCTAATTCTTTTAAATTTCACCCTTTCCCTTTTTATGTAAACTCAAATTAGTAAGTGTAGAAAATTATCTTTTCCCCCTTTTTCTTTTTAATTAATAAATTTTAATTAGCATGTGTAACAAAATAATCATTTCCCTTTTAAAATCTTAAATCCCTCAATAATTTGATTTTAATAATTTAATCAACTTTCTTACCCCCTTTTCGTCACATGTTTAATGATTATTATTATTATTATTTTATTTTCTTTACCACAAGTATTACTTTAGACCTAGATTTTAATTTTCGAGGATGGGCGGCATTTTATTAGGGAAATTGTTTTTGAATCTTTCTTATCACGTTATTCGTTCTAAGGCCATCTAGGTTTATTATTTTATTATTTAACAACACGACGTTCTCTTCAGGATGCACTAGGTGCTCCAATGGTGCCACTCGCCTCATTTTGTTTTTCTTGTGCGATGTGCCCTTAAGGACGCACTACATGCTCTAAGGGTGCCACTCGCCTCCTTCTATTTTTCTTGGTCGACATGCCCTTCAATATGCACTACGTGCTCCAAGGGTGCCACTTGCCTCTTGACTGACTTGGTAGACATCAAAAACCACTGGAGTCAATACTCTGCTAGGTGATCTTGTGGGAGACTAAGGGCCTCTAAGGAAAAAGGCCTCTGCCTTATTGCGTGCCCATTAGAATCACCGTGAGCGATTGTCGCAGTCTTTCCTCACGTCATCGTGGGTATTCTCGAACTACGTAGTCGTTAACCTACAGTTAGAGCCACGACGAGAGTCCTAGTACGCTGTGGCACGACTGTTGTCCACATCTCTCCCTTAATTTCTCTGATACTCCTATGTGACCCCTCTACTCCACATGTGAATCTGGTCGGCAAGCTATCGTGAGCCTGCATCATCAATGAATCATGTCAGAAATGAGATTCATAATCATAACATTTAATCAGATGCACATATGTCATATATACAACAATAAAACCCAATAGTCCACTCCCTGACTCAATCCAGAGTCCAAGGGTTTCATCAATGCCTCTACATTCTCGAGGTCCAAAATATTTCACACTCAGGAGTATCAAGTCAATAGAACTTGTCTAAGTCAATACAAAAAAATAACATATAATCACATCCATAATGCCTCATAATCATGATCGACGACCAATAGTATAATAATCCGGATCACTTGCAAGCAAGTGTATTGAAAGAATAAGTTTGCGAAGTGTGCGCAAGAGCGAGATGTTACATAGACACCCTCTTGGTCGAAACTTCGTCTTGAAGTTTCACAGTGTATGAGTGTCAAAAAATGTGTATCACAGTATCATAAGTCTATCTATCCAACAAAAATGAAAATGGCTGGCACATATCATATGCATCCTCCGAGGTCGCCGAGTGCGGACTATAGTTGTCCCATTGGACCTTGACCTCATCTACTATTCGACGTGACATACAATTTTTATTTTTTTTTGTTAGGAAATACCTCACCAGTTATAACAACATGATTGACATGTCATCTAGTACACTAATGAAACATTATTAACAGAAATCAACATTCGCGATAATTATTTACATCAGTTCCTCAATCCTAAACTATGGTTAAAGGCTACGCGCAAGCAACCATTCTCAACACATCACAGATCACACTAAATCCAAGGCGTAACTCAATTATCAATTATAATGTGTGCGAGCATTGTTCAAATAATCCATCATTTACACGTCACAACAAAGATGCAAGAGATATCGACTACACTCTGCTAGGCACAAAAGAATGTAGTTAATAATTCCAACTTACTTCAGCATTATTAAAGGCGTGATAGTAACTGAATTCTAATTTACTCAAGCATCATCCATAATGTATGGCGCAAAAGAAACCTAGATATTAATTCATCGACATCACCAAATTAAAAGCGCAAGAATATTGTTAAACAAATGCATTATAGTGTAAATTATTTCGTCCAAGAACTCAAGTCTATAAACCATTTATGACATTATTGTTGCAAGGTGCGCGGGAGATTTAACTACTAAACTTAGTCATGCATCATCAATTTTCCTCATCGCAGAAGAAGTCCAATGACTAAATCAACAATCCCTACATCAAATTCGCTACACGCAAGGGGTCTAATATCTTTAACTATCATCCAAGACATAACAACCATTTGCACATAAAGTTAGAGATCTAAACCATCATTATTTCCATAATTCCAATGGTGCGAGAGATCTAAAATCTATAATTATCCTTATGACATACAATCATTTGCGCAATCAGTCTCCAATTTAAATCAAGAACACATACCTCATTAAAAATCAAGAAAACCTACTTCTTTAAAAATCAAGGACACAACATTGCTAAAATTCGAGTTTCCATTATAATTCATTATGGAGGTTACTAGTAGAAGAGAGAGAGGCCAGATTATCATTATGACTTACAATCCATTGACATACATACTTATGATGAGAATGTCGATATCACACATAAAACAAGTAGAATTAACATCTCCAGCGCAACAATTAACTTTTTAGCTTAGCTCTTCAATAACTAGAACTACAATCCAATTTGAATCGTTAATAACCTAAAAATACAATAAGACTACACGCATAGATTTATAATAATTTCATCTAAATCTTTTAATTGATTTTAATGCAGTGAGCATGCCCTACAAAATCAACATTCTGAGTTAAAAGATTTCAAGTTTCCACAAGAAGCTATTACCTTGACTTAGGGGATTAAAACCATTGACATGCTCCAGAAATTTTGGCATTCAAGTTGTAAAAGCTCCAGGGTCTTAAGGAAATCTGTTAAAACCTAAAGCAATTAAACCCTCGTTTAGTATTTAATTCAGGGTTAGGAGCTATGTGCTACAACCCAACAGTCGCAGTCATGCTCAGCCCAAACATCGTTGTTCCTATGCAGCATCGTCCACTAAGTATTCAATGGTTCTTGTCCAACAACAAATGACAACTTTAAATAAATTTGTTGCCCAAATCTAGATAAATCTACCCTATGTTGTTGTCTAGTTAATACAATGTTGTCAACAAATGTATGACTTCCGCAGATACCCAAAATATATATAGATTCACTATTATTAAACGCCACCGGTTACACCAAAGAAACACCAACCCAGAGAGCAGTAAAATCGCTACTCAATACACCAAGGATATGCTACCCATTACACCTCCATTACACAGTAATTAAGCCCCCCATCACCCTCAACAAGCAATTAATTAACACAACATTTTACCCAGTCTAACACAACAATCAAATCACTGTCCTTCATCAATTTTGAGATATCGTTGTTGAATTCAACTATATTCATTTTGTGAAGTGGTCATGAGCAAGGAGAAATTGAACGGCTAAATGGATTTTTATTTAACTGTATATTAAGATTTAAACTATCTAAATACACGAAAATCGCAGGGTTAAAAAGGTTCATGTTTGTTGAGTTGAAGAATTCAATTCACAGTCTCACCATACATCAATTAGCTGTGTAAATAAAAGATTCAATCACAGTCTAAAACTATGAATGGATATCATTACCGAGCCTGTGAGATAAAGAGAGGAAAACGTTGTGCAAGCATTCAATCACAGTCATCCCATTACATATGAATTTTCTCTCAATAACACTTAAATCATTGTTGTAAAAATCACCGTTATTATCACTCTATTAGTACTCACTGTAATAATCTATAACTGTAAAAAAAAGGGGTCCTCCCTTACTAACATGTCTGTCTATTATGGTCTGTCTATAAATCTAATGGTAAGACTCTTAATAAGCTATGGAAAGATCGTTGTCATACAATTGTTCATAAGAACAAAATGCAGGGGTTTGTGGGTGAATAAAGAGTTGGGTGAACACAGACAAAAAAAGGGAATTAAAATGTAGTCTCGTGCGACCAAAGGAAGAGTAAACTTCACCATAAAGGTAATAGATCGCAGAGGGAAATCGCAAACCAGATGTAATTAAAAAAAAACACACAGTAAATTCGCCAGGAAATGGTTCAAGCTTAAACTTAAATTTCTAAGAACTATATTGAAAACACAGAGATACTTCACCAAGAAATGTTTCAAGCATAGAGATCAACGTAGATGATCATAAGAGGTTTGTTTTTGGAAAGGAGAAACCATCGCGGGGGTAATCAACACAACAAGGCGCAATGACCATCAATCAGCCAAGAACAATCAACATGGGTAGACGATTGGGCAACCCATCCTTCGCTCATCTTCCACGCACAGAAAAGAAGGGCATTAGAATCTATAGGTCGTTGTGCACCGAAGTGATGATTGCTGATTTGACTACTGGTTGACTGCTCATGCATGGACTCACAAACTAGGGAAGAGGACGATGTAGAAACACAACTTTTCACAACAAATCGACAAAACCAAAAGGATAGTCACAACATTCAAGGATTGAATTGCAAGGGAATAAATTCAAGCAATGAGCTTAAGGCTATGGGAAATTAAATTCTCAATCAAAATGCTAAGTCAAACACCTTCTTTATACAGTTAAAAGTACATAATTGAAATCATAAAGTCAACAATAATCTACCATGCAGAATAAGAGAATGCATATCGTAGCCCAAGTTGTCCGCTCGGAGTCGTTGTCCTGTGCGCTCCATGGAGCTCTCGCTTGCCAACCGATGAGACTTCATTGGTACCTCCCATCCAACTCTAGTGGTACTCTTCTTCCCCCTTAGCCCCCCAAGCAACAAACGACCCATGCACACTAAACCTGAAAACAACTAGCCCCGAGCTCACCTCACAAGGCTGAGCTACAACTCCTCATCGATCTGGATATCCCAAATCCCATAAGCTAAGTTAGTCAAGTCTAAAATTCTACAATGTAACGTTACACATGACACAAGAGATCCATCCTTCTCCTCCTCCCTCCTTTATATAGAATTTCTAGGTCACTTCTTTCCCAAATTCGCATTTAATTTATTGTTCAATAATTTAATGTAGAAAAATCCTCCCCATACTTGTGTCACCCATCCCCTTCGTTACACCATAAATTACTTTCATTAATTTTTTAATTACTCATATTTCCCTCACCCACCTAAAATCATTCCTAGAATCGCTCCTAGGTGTCCCCAAATTCCCTTACACAAATTAATGACCTTCCCCCTTACTAATTTACTAGTTAAGTTCAATTTAGAAAGTTCTTAAATGCAAGTTTCCTTCCTAAGTTGGTCATTCTTCTTTTTCCTTATGTTTCCCTTTTTCTTTATGTTTTCCCCTTTTTCCCTTAGTTTCCTAATTCTTTTAAATTTCACTCTTTCCCTTTTTATGTAAATTCAAATTAGCAAGTGTAGAAAATTATCTTTATCCCCCCCTTTTTTTTAATTAATAAATTTTAATTAGCATATGTAACAAAACGATCATTTCCCTTTTAAGATATTAAATCCCTATATAATTTGATTTTAATAATTTAATCAAGTTTGTCACCCCCTTTTCGTCACATGTTTAATGATGATTATTATTAATTTTTTTTTTTTTTACCACAAGTATTACTTTAGACCTAGATTTTAATTTTCGAGGTTGGGAAAAATTTTATTAGGGAAATTATTTTTAAATATTTCTTATCACGTTATTCATTCTAAGGCCATCTTGATTCTCTTATTTCTTATCACGTTTTTTTATTCTAAGTTCATCTAGGTTTATTCTCTTATTAGGTTCTCCAAGGGTGCCACTCACCTCATTCTGTTTTTCTCGTGTGACGTACCATTTAGGACGCACTGCGTGCTCCAAGGGTGCCACTCCCCTCCTTTCATTTTTATTGCATGACATGCCCTTTAGGATGCACTATGTGCTCGAAGGGTTCCACTGACCTCTTGACTGACTTGGTAGAAATAAAAAACTGTGGAGTCAATACTCCGCCAGGTGATCTTGTGGGAGACTAAGGGCCTCTAAGGAATAAGGCCCCTATATTATTGCATGCCCCTTAGAACCATTGTGAGCGACTATCATAGTTTTCCCTCATGACATCATGTGTCTTCTCGAACTAGGTAGTCGTTAACCTACAGTTCAAGCCACGGTGGGAGTGCTAGTAGGTTGTGGCAGGGTTGTTGTCCACACCTCTCCCTTAACGTCTCTAGTAGTCATGCGTGACCCCTCTACTCCACATGTGAGTCTGGTCAGAAAGCTATCGTGAGCCTACATCATCAAAAAATCATGTCATAAATGAGATTCATAATCATAACATCTAATCAGATGCACATATGTCATATATACAACAATAAAACCAAATAGTCCACTCCCTGACTTGATCCAGAGTCCAAGGGTTTCATCGATGCCCATGAATCCTCGAGGTCCAAAATCTTTCACACTCATGAGAACCGAGTCAATAGCACCTTTCTAAGTCAATACAGTAAAATAACTTATAATTAAGTCCATAATTCCTCATAATAATGAACGACGACCAATAGTATAATAATCTAGATCACTTGCAAGAAAGTGTCTTCAAAGAATAAGTTCGCGCAGTGTGCGCAAGAGCGGAATGTTACATAAACCCCATGACCCAGTCCTCTATAGTCATTTCCATTTCCTTAGTCAATATTCTAGTCGACCATCTGTGTATGATACAATGAATGGATTCTCATTCTATTTTCTCCATTTAACCAACATTCTTGTGTCGAGTGGTTATTTTCCTCACAAATATGGTAATATTTTTGTCGGGAATTCCTTAGGTTATGTGGGTAGTATCTTGTTGTGTGATTTGTATGGCCTCAGAAATGTCACCAAATATTTCAATTTGAATGCATTGGACTACTGGATCTAGTGCCTCATTGAATTTAAAGTAGTATTTTGTATGTCCTTCACTAGAGAAAATTGTGCACCAAAGTTTATTTTTTGAAATCGACATATTTTTATTGATTGTTGTAGTTCTATGATATTTTCTTACAATATTTTCTCAATTATTGATGAAGTTGATGTTCCTTCATAATCCATTTATATGCACTAGGATTTTTTCAATGCTTCTTTGCACAACTGTATGTTGTACATGCATAATGGTGCTCTATTTTTTTGTAACACTCTTGCCACATACCATTGTACAAGCAATTTTTCTTCAATTACATAAGTAATTTGTCTTAAAATATCTTTGAATATTTTATTGTATTCATGAATGGTTTCTCCGAGACTCTCTTTGATTTATTTCTATTTTTTCTCGGCCAAGTGGCTTATATCTTATGCTTTGAAAAATGTGATGAAGCTCTGTTTTATTTCTTCCTTCGATCGTTGTTGATTATCTATGAAGTTCATGAACTAGCCGAGGGAAATGTCTTGAAGTATAACACGAAACTGTACCATTTATTTTTCTTCATTGTTAATATCAACTACATCCAAAAATTTCTCACAAACAAACCAATGTCGTTTGGGATCTTCATCGCCTTCATAAATGGGGATATGATTGAGGCCCATTGTCATTTTCTTGGGGTTTTCAAGACCGGAACTATTGCAATATTTTAACTTGAACACGACTAGGAAGTCGAGGTGGTATTACTTTATGGAGTCTAAATCTAAGTATTCGACTCAACTAATACAATATGTCGTTTCTCTTTAGTTCGAGTGTATTCTTTGGATAATTTTCTTGTTATTTTCTTGGGATTATATCATCTATCTAAAAACCTTTATCTATATATTCTATGAATCGTCCTCTTAGGGGTTGCATTGATTCATTTTCATTTTCTATTGATTTAGAATCTTAATAAGTAGATTATGTATGCGGGTGGAGTCCGCGAGGGATCTCTTATGTGGATGAATATATCCTATGGTCTATTTTGACTATTGTCTTATTCTTCAATTGGAAGCGTGCCTCTTATTTTATGTTCATTGCCAATTCAGAACCACACCTTTGGGGATTGAGTATCCACATGAATCCTCTGATGGAGGAATTCTACAATGCATGTGCTAGGGATTCTTGTAGGAGAATTTCGAATTACGGGTCTGAAATCATCGATACTATCAACTTTTTAGGTGACTTTGACTACGATACTTACTTGCAATATTTTACTCCTCCCATGATCCATTAGTGTACTCAAATAGGCCTCTACAACTAACTACCACACCTAGGTAGGTTTTGGATGTGAACTTATGAGATCCCTTTCATTTCATAACTCTTCTGCCATATTTTTCATTTTATCCCACTCCAATATTTGAATATCAGTCAAAGGTTTATAGCTCCACATTTGACATGCAAAATTCTCACTTGATTCATATATCTTCAACCCGAATTCATACATTTTCAACTTTGGTGCACTCGACTCGACTTATATCATCTCATGGATTTCTCAACCCCCATCGTTGGACAGACTTACTCGAGGTCGACGGTGTTTCTCATTTTGGCTGATTCCATTTATTCAAAAACTAATCCCAATCTTCTCTTGTGCCTTTGAAATTAGATTTGAGGAATTCTTTCCACTCTCCTTACTTTTATTGCCAATTTGAATTTTGAGGAGGATCGACCAAAAGGGGTCGGTATTTGAAAATGTCTCCAACTACATTGTCTAATAGGAATTTATGAAGAAAGGATGGGACGGTGCAAAGGAAATCATCATACATGTAAGTATAAATTTTTTTTATATAGTTTTGACTAACTATCTATATTCAATTGCTTGTTCTTCAATATAATCTCCAACAATTATCTCAAACCACTCATTCAGATTTGTTCTTCCTCCATTTATTATTTTGTGCATTAATTTTTCATCTGGAGTGAGATTACATATTAGGAATTTGTTTGAGATATTGTAAAACAACTTCTCGGATAGGTTCTAGGAATCATTCACAAATTTATGAGAAGAACTATGTATGTCCTTCTGTGATGGTCAAGAAATTTTTCCTTGCCTAATTTTTTATACAATTAAAATTTTTGTGCTCCCACCATTTTTATATATCTTCCAAATTTGACTTATATGTGCATTTTACTTTATGAATTCCCTAATTTAGAAATATATATAATGAACCAAATGTTGTAGTCCAATGGAAAGTATGATAAGTTACTCGTAGATCCCTGCACATAGAGACATATGTTATAGCATGATATACAGGAACACATAGAGACACATGGAAACATACATAAATAATGGGAGAACCATCAAATGCACTTTATTATGTATATAAACAACCTCCCTCTCTCTCTTTTACATAGTCACACAGACACACACACACACATACATGTTATTCGGTTACATGTCGGTTAGAGTTATGAAATACCTGT
The DNA here is from genome assembly GCA_032191745.1 of Picea mariana. Lineage (NCBI taxonomy): Eukaryota > Viridiplantae > Streptophyta > Pinopsida > Pinales > Pinaceae > Picea > Picea mariana. The sequence goes on along the minus strand of JASDQU010244722.1, from coordinate 87,800 downwards.
TCGGTCAACTATAGTTGTTTGTTCAAATAACTTCCCTATATAAATTATATAGTTGACTCATCTAGTCAAGTAATGGGTCTAGTAAAGAGAGCCGCCTATCCCATACAACAAGGAAGCTAAGGAAGAAACTAAAAATTTAGTTTGATTACGACATTTCTTATAGATATTGGACTAGTTTAGAAGTCAACTACAATGTTAAGATGTGACAATGAGAGTGCAATTCAACTTGCATATAATCTAGTGTATCACTCCAAAACCAAACACATTGATCTTGGTACTCACTACATTTGATATATTTTTGTGGATGGTGCTATTTATTTGGATTATTGTCCCATGTAGTAGCAAACAATAAATATCTTCACCAAATCTATGATAGAGGCAATTTTTGTTCGACTTTGAAAGTTGTTGGGAATTTGGAAAGTTGTCATCAAGGGGGGGTGTTAATGTAATTATGTATTCCTCCATAAGTGTTCCTTCTCCCTAGTGTCCATTAAGGGGGAGTGTTGGAAGGTATTGTAATTCCATCTTCTTCCATAAGTCTTCCTTCTCCCTAGTCATTATTAATGGGGGGTGTTGGAATGTGTTACTTTGGAAAGTAATAATGCGTAGTGTTATGTTGGAAGAAGTTGTAATCTTATGTAAAATATTTATCCCACATTCATCATATAGTAA
>JASDQU010244722.1:71612-86978 GCA_032191745.1 Picea mariana | reverse complement strand
TAAATATATTGCCTATATCTGAATTCATTATGTGCCATTTTCAGATCTACGCTTAACGAATAAGAATCGAGGCTGCTGCTAGATCATTTCGCGCAGGAACCTGCAAGTAAGTGGAATCGACCATAGCAGGCAATTTCTCGGGGCACTTGATAGTAAAGGTCACGGCCTATCTGACAACAATCAATTGAATCTTGCAGCCTTAGCATATGACGGCTTCCTTGTATTTGATTCTTTCTGTATAGAGTATTTGATCTAGCAGTAAATGCGCGCTCAGGCGGCGACTCCTCCAATTGCAGTGCGCAGGCAGATGTGGCTGTGATGATTTCGGTTGGATCTGCTTTCACTGGCAGTGACAATGAAACACTCTTTTACGCGGACTTTCCTACAACAAAACTCGCCACACAGTAGCAATCTTACAATATAAATCACTCAGAAATAATAATACACTCTCACGCTAACCTACTCCTATAGCGGATTCATCTCACATTCTCCTGGCCTTCCCGTGAGGGAATCAGGCCAGGCTCTGATACCATATTAGAAAATGAGAGAGCACACAGAGCTTGCACACAACACACAAACATATATCTTATTAATTAAACATTGAGTTACATATATAGGAATCTAGATCCGTATAATGTGGATCTAAACAGCTAACTAAGGAATACTAACAAACCCAATTCCAAACTAAGTAAGCATAATCCTAACAGACTACACGCATAGATTTATAAGAACTTCATCTAAATCTTTTAATTGATTTTAATGCAGTGAGAATGCCCCAAGAACTCAACATTCTGAGTTAAAAGATTTCAAGTTTCCACAAGAAGCTATTACTGTGATTGAGGGAATTAAAACCATTGACATGCTCCAGAAATTTTGGCATTTAATTTGTAAAAGCTCCAGGGTCTCAAGGAAATATACTAAAACCTAAAGCAATTAAACCCTCGTTTAGTATTTAATTTGGGGTCAGGAGCTATGTGCTGCAACCCAATAGTCGCAGTCACGCTCAGCCCAAACGTCTTTGTTCCTATGCAACGTCATTCACTAAGTATTCAGCGCTGCCTGTCTAACAACACATCACAACTTTAAATAAATTCGGTGCCCAAATCTAGATAAATCTACCCTATTAATGTTGTCAAAAAATTTATGACTTCTGCAGATACCCAATATATATATATAGATTCGCTACTATTAAACGCCACCGATTACATCAGAGAAACACCAACCCAGGTCGCAGTAAAATCACTACTCAATACACCGATGATATGCTACCCATTACACCTCCATTACACACTAATTACGCCCCCCATCACCCTCAACAAGCAATGAATTCACCCAACTTTTTACCCAGTCTAACACAGTAATGAAATCGTTGTCCTTCATCAATTTCGAGATATCGCTGTTGAATTCAAGTATATTCATTTCGTGAAGTGGTCGTGAGCAAGGCGAAATTGAAGTCCTAAATGGATTTCGATTGAACCGTAGATTAATATATAAACTATCTAAATATACGAAAATCGCAGGGTTAAAAAGAGTCACGTTTTTTGAGTTGAAGAACTCAATTCACAGTCTCGCCATAAATCAATTAGCTGTGTAAATAAAAGATTCAATCGTAGCCTAAAACTATGAATGGATATCACTGTTGAGCCTCTGAAATAAAGAGAGGAAAACGTTGTGCAAGGATTCAATTGCAGTCATCCCATTACATATGAATTTGTTGTCAATAACACTTAAATCATTGTCCTAAAAATCACTGTCATTATCACTTTATTAGTACTCACTGTAATAATTTATCACTGTAGAAAAAAGGGGTCCCCTTACTAACATGTCTTTCTACTATGGTCTGTCTATAAATCTAAGGGTAATACTTTTAGTAAGCTATGGACAGATCGATGTCATATAGCTCTTCATAAGAACAAAACACAGGGGTTTGTGGGTGAATAAATAGATGGGTGAATGCAGACAAAAAAATAAAGGTAATAAATCGCAGACCAGATGTAAATAAAAATAACACACACAGTAAATTCTCCAGTAAATGGTTCAAATGCAAACTTAAATTGCCAGGAAATGTATTGAAAACGCAAAGATACTTCGCCAGGAAATGTTTCAAATGCAAACATCAATGTAGACGATCATAAGCAGTTTGCTGCAAGAAAGGAAAAAACATCGGAGAGGTAATCACTGCAACAAGGTGCAATGACCATCAATCAACTAAGAACAATCAACATGGGTAGACAATTGGGCAACCCATCCTTCTCTCATCATCCACACACAGAAAAATAGGGCATTAGAATCTATAGGTCGTTGTGCACCGAAGTGACAATCGTCAATTCGACTCCTGGCCAACTGCTCAGGGGTGGACTGACGAACTAGGGAAGAGGACGAAGTAGAAGCACAACTCTTCACAACAAATCAACAAAACCAAAAGGATAGTCACAACATTCAGGGATCAGATGCCAAGGGAATCAAGTCAAGCAACGAGCTTAAGGCTATGGGAAATTAACTTCTCAATCAAAATGCTAAGTCAAACACCTTATTTACACAGTTAAAAGTACATAATTAAAAGCATAAAGTCAATGATAATCTACCATGCATAATAAGAGCATTTGTACCATATCCCAAGTTGTCCGCTCTGATTCGTTATCTTGCGCGCTCCGTGCAGTTCCCGCTTGTCGAGCGATGAGAGTTCACCCGTACCTCCTAGCCAACACTAGGGGTACTCTTCTTCCTCCTTATCCCCCCAAGATGCAAAGGGGCCACACACACTAAACCAGGGAACAACAAGCCCCCAACTCGCCTCGCAGGGTCGAGCTACCACTCGTCACCGAGCTACCACTCCTCACCAAGCTGGGTATCTCAACTCCCACAAGCTAAGTTAGTCAAGTCTAATATTATGCAGTGTAACATTACACATGACAGAAGAGATCCATCCTTCTCTTCCTCCTTCCTTTATATATAATTTCTAAGTCACTTCTTTCCCAAATTCCGATATAATTTATTGTTCAATGATTTAATTAAGAAAAATCCTCCCTATACATGTGTCACCCATCCCCTTCGTTGCACCAGAAATCAATTTCATTAATTATTTAATTATTCTTATTTCTCTCACCCACCTAAAAGAACTCCTATAATTGCTCCTAGGTGTCCCCAAATTCCCTTACACAAATTAATGATTTTCCCCTTTACTAGTTTACTAGTTGAGTTCAATTTAGAAAGTTCTTAAAGGCAAGATTCCTTCCTAAGTTGATTATTTTTCTTTTTCCTTATGTTTCCCTTTTTCTTTATGTTTCCCCATTTTTCCCTTAGTTTCCTAATTCTTTTAAATTTCACCCTTTCCCTTTTTATGTAAACTCAAATTAGTAGGTGTAGAAAATTATCTTTTTCCCCTTTTTCTTTTTAATTAATAAATTTTAATTAGCACATGTAATAAAATAGTCATTTCCCTTTTAAAATATTAAATCCCTCAATAATTTGATTTTAATAATTTAATCAACTTTCTTACCCCCTTTTCGTCACATTTTTAATGATTATTATTATTATTATTATTATTTTACCATAAGTATTACTTTAGACCTAGATTTTAATTTTCGAGGATGGACGACATTTTATTAGGAAAATTGCTTTTAAATCTTTCTTATCACGTTATTCGTTCTAAGGCCATCTAAGTTTATTATTTTATTATTTAACAACATGACGTTCTCTTCAGGATGCACTAGGTGCTCCAATGGTGCCACTCGCCTCATTTTGTTTTTCTTGCATGATGTGCCCTTAAGGATGCACTACATGCTGTAAGGGTGCCACTCACCTCCTTCCATTTTTCTTGGGCGACGTGCCCTTCAAGATGCAGTACGTTCTCCAAGGGTTCCACTTACCTCTTAACTGACTTGGTAGACATCAAAAACCACTAGAGTCAATACTCTGCTAGGTGATCTTGTGGGAGACTAAGGGCCTCTAAGGAAAAAGGCCACTGCCTTATTACGTGCCCCTTAGAATCATCGTGAGCGATTGTCGCAGCCTGCCCTCACGTCATCGTGGGTATTCTCGAACTACGTAGTCGTTAACCTACAGTTTGAGCCATGAAGGGAGTCCTAGTAGGCTATGGAACAACTGTTGTCCACACCTCTCCCTTAATTTCTCTGGTACTTCTGCGTGACCCCTCTACTCCACATGTGAGTCTGGTCGGCAAGCTATCGTGAGCCTACATCATCAACGAATCATGTCAGAAATGAGATTCATAATCATAACATTTAATTAGATGCACATATGTCATATATACAACAATAATACCCAATAGTCTACTCCCTGACTCAATCCAGAGTCCAAGGGTTTCATCAATGCCTCTGTATCCTCGAGGTCCAAAATCTTTAACACTCAGGAGAATCAAGTCAATAGAACCTGTCTAAGTCAATACAAAAAAATAACATATAATCACATCCATAATGCATCATAATCATGATCGACGACCAATAGTATAATAATCTGGATCACTTGCAACCAAGTGTACTAAAATAAGAAGTTCGCAAAGTGTGCGCAAGTGCGGGATGTTACATAGACACCCTCTTGGTCTAAACTTCATCCCGAAGTTTCACAGTGTATGACTGTCCAAAAATGTGCATCACAGTATCATAAGTCTATCTCTCCAACAAAAATGAAAATGGCTAGCACATATCATATGCATCCTCCGAGGTCATCGAGTGTAGACTATAGTTGTCCCATTGGACCTTGACCTCATCTACTATTCGACGTGACATACAATTTTATTTTTTTTTGTTAGGAAATGCCTCACCAGTTAGAACAACATGATTGACATGTCATCTAGTACACTAGTGAAACATTATTAACATAAATCAACATTCATGATAATTATTTACATCAGTTCCTCAATCCTAAACTGTGGTTAAAGGCTACGCGCAATAAACCATTCACAACACATCACAGACCACACTAAATCCAAGGCGTAACTCAATTATCACTTATAATGTGTGTGAGCATTGTTCAAATAATCCATCATTTACACCTCACAATAAATACGCAAGAGATATCGACTACACTCAGCCAGGCACAAGAGAATGTAGTTAATAATTCCAACTTACTTCAACATTATTAAAGGCGTGATAGTAACTGAATTCTAATTTACTCAAGAATCATCCATAATCTATGGCGCAAAAGAAACCTAGATATTAATCCATCAACATCACCAAATTAAAAGCGCAAGAATATTGTTAAACAAATGCATTACAGTGTAAATTATTTAGTGGAAGAACTCAATTCTATAAACCATTTATGACATTATCGTTGCAAGGTGCGTGGGAGGTTTAACTACTAAACTTAGTCATGCATCATCAATTTTCCTCATCGCGGAAGAAGTCCAATGACTAAACCAACAATCCCTACATCAAATTCGCTACACGCAAGGGGTCTAAGGTCTTTAACTATCATTCAAGACATAACAACCATTTTCACACAAAGTTAGAGATCTAAACCACCATTATTTCCATAATTCCAATGGCGCAAGAGATCTAAAATCTATAATTATCCTTATGACATACAATCATTTTCACAATGAGTCTCCAATTTAAATCAAGAACACATACCTCATTAAAAATCAAGAAAACCTACTTCTTTAAAAATCAAGGACACAACATCGTTAAAAATCGAGTTTCCATTATAATTCATTATGGAGGTTACTAGTATAAGAGAGAGAGGCCAGATTATCATTATGACTTACAATTCATTGACATACATCCTTATGATGAGAATGTCGATATCACACATAAAACAAGTAGAATTAACATCTCCAATGCAACAATTAACTTTTTAGCTTAGCTCTTCAATAACTAGAACTACAATCCAACTTGAATCGTTAATAACCTAAAAATACAATAAGACTACACGCATAGATTTATAATAATTTCATCTAAACCTTTTAATTGATTTTATTGCAATGAGCATGCCTTACGAACTCAACATTTTGAGTTAAAAGATTTCAAGTTTCCACAGGAAGCTATTACCTTGACTGAGGGGATTAAAACCATTGACATGCTCCAGAAATTTTTGCATTCAAGTTGTAAAAACTCCAGGGTCTTAAATTAATCTGCTAAAACCTAAAGCAATTAAACCCTCGTTTAGTATTTAATTCGGGGTTAGGAGCTATGTGCTACAACCCAACAATCGCAGTCATGCTTAGCCCAAATGTCATTGTTCCTATGCAACATCGTCCACTAAGTATTCAACGGTTCTTGTCCAACAACACATGACAACTTTAAATAATTTCTCTGCCCAAATCTAGATAAATCTACCCTATGATGTTTTCTAGTTAATACAATGTTGTCAACAAATGCATGACTTTCGCAAATACCCAAAATATATATAGATTCACTACTATTAAATGCCACCTGTTACACCAAAGAAACACCAACCCAGGGAGTAGTAAAATCTCTACTCAATACACCAAGGATATGCTACCCATTACACCTCCATTACACAGTAATTATGCCCCCCATCACCCTCAACAAGCAATTAATTCACCCAACATTTTACCCAGTCTAACACAACAATCATATTATTGTCCTTCATCAATTTCGAGATATTGTTGTTGAATTCAACTATATTCATTTCGTGAAGTGGTCGTGAGCAAGGAGAAATTGAACGGTAAATGGATTTCGATTTAACTGTATATTAAGATTTAAACTATCTAAATACACGAAAATCGCAGGGTTAAAAAGGTTCATGTTTGTTGAGTTGAAGAATTCAATTCACAGTCTCACCATGCATCAATTAGCTGTGTAAATAAAAGATTCAATCACAGTCTAAAACTATGAATGGATATCGTTACCGAGCCTGTGAGATAAAGAGAGGAAAACATTGTGCAAGGATTCAATCACAGTCATCCCATTACATATGAATTTTCTCTCAATAACACTTAAATCATTGTTGTAAAAATCACCGTTATTATCACTCTATTAGTACTCACTGTAATAATCTATAACTGTAAAAAAAAGGGGTCCTCCCTTACTAACATGTCTGTCTATTATGGTCTATCTATAAATCTAAGGGTAAGACTCTTAATAATCTATCGACAGATCGTTGTCATACAACTGTTCATAAGAACAAAACGTAGGGGTTTGTGGGTGAATAAAGAGCTGGGTGAATGCAGACAAAAAAAGGCAATTAAAATGTAGTCTCATGCAACCAAAGGAAGAGTAAAATTCATCATAAAGGTAATAAATCGCAGAGGGAAATTGCAAACTGGATGTAATTAAAAAAAAACACACAGTAAATTCGCCAGGAAATGGTTCAAACTTAAACTTAAATTTCTAAGAACTGTATTGAAAACACAGAGATACTTCACCATGAAATGTTTCAAACATAGAGATAAACGTAGATGATCATAAGAGGTTTGTTGCCGGAAAGGAGAAACCATCGCGGAGGTAATCAACACAACAAGGTACAATGACCATAAATCAACCAAGAACAATTAACAGGGGTAGATGATTGGTCAACCCATCATTCGCTCATCTTCCACACATAGAAAAGAAGGGAATTAGAATCTATAGGTCGTTGTGCACCGATGTGACGATTGTTGATTCGACTACTCCTTGACTGCTCATGCATGGACTGACAAACTAGGGAAGATGACAAAGTAGAAACACAACTTTTCTCAACAAATCGACAAAACCAAAAGGATAGTCACAACATTCAAGGATCGAATTGCAAGGGAATCAATTCAAGAAACGAGCTTAAAGCTATGGGAAATTAAATTCTCAATCAAAATGCTAAGTCAAACACCTTCTTTACATAGTTAAAAGTACATAATTGAAATCATAAAGTCAACGATAATCTACCATGCAGAATAAGAGCATGCATATCATAGCCCAAGTTATCTGCTCTGAGTCGTTGCCCTGCGCGCTCCATGGAGCTCTTGCTTGCCAATCGATGAGACTTCACCGGTACCTCCCATCCAACTCTAGTGGTACTCTTCTTCCCCCTTAGCACCCCGATCTGCAAACGGGCCACACACACTAAACCTGAAAACAACTAGCCCTGAGCTCACCTCACAAGGCTGAGCTACAACTCCTCATCGATCTGGGTATCTCAAATCCCATAAGCTAAGTCAGTCAAGTCTAAAATTCTGCAGCGTAAAATTATGCATGACAGAAGAGATCCATCCTTCTCCTACTCCCTCCTTTATAAGAATTTCCAGGTCACTTCTTTCCCAAATTCGCATTTAATTTATTGTTCAATAATTTAATTTAGAAAAATCCTCCCCATACACGTGTCACTCATCCCCTTCGATACAAAATAAATTAATTTCATTCATTATTTAATTACTCATATTTCCCTCACCCACCTAAAATCATTCCTAGAATCGCTCCTAGGTGTCCCAAAATTCCCTTACACAAATTAATAACATTCCCCCTTACTAATTTACTACTTGAGTTCAATTTAGAAATTTCTTAAATGCAAGTTTCCTTCCTAAGTTGGTCATTCTGCTTTTTCCTTATGTTTCCCTTTTTCTTTATGTTTCCCCCTTTTTCCCTTAGTTTCCTAATTCTTTTGAATTTCAGTCTTTCCCTTTTTATGTAAACTCAAATTAGCAAGTGTAGAAAATTATCTTTATCCCCCCCTTTTTTTTAATTAATAAATTTTAATTAGCATATGTAACAAAACGATCATTTCCCTTTTAACATATTAAATCCCTATATAATTTGATTTTAATAATTTAATCACATTTGTCACCCCCTTTTCTTCACATGTTTAATGATGATTATTATTAATTTTTTTATTTTTTTTACCACAAGTATTACTTTAGACCTAGATTTTAATTTTCGAGGTTGGGAAAATTTTTATTAGGGAAATTATTTTTAAATATTTCTTATCACATTATTCATTCTAAGGCCATCTTGATTCTCTTATTTCTTATCACATTATTTATTCTAAGGCCAACTAGGTTTATTCTCTTATTAGGTTCTCCAAGGGTGCCACTCACCTCATTCTGTTTTTCTTGTGTGACGTACCATTTAGAACGCACTGCGTGCTCCAAGGGTGCCACTCCCCTCTTTCCATTTTTATTGCGTGACGTGCCCCTTAGGATGCACTATGTGCTCGAAGGGTTCCACTTGCTTCTTGACTGACTTGGTAGAAATAAAAAACTATGGAGTCAATACTCTGTCAGGTGATCTTGTGGGAGACTAAGGGCCTTTAAGGAATAAGGCCCCTATCTTATTGCATGCCCCTTAGAACCATCGTGAGTGACTATCGTAGTTTTCCCTCATGACATCATGGGTCTTCTCGAACTAGGTAGTCGTTAACCTACAATTCGATCCACGATGGGAGTGCTAGTAGGTTGTGGCAGGGATGTTGTCCACACCTCTTCCTCAACGTCGCTAGTAGTCATGCATGACCCCTCTACTCCACATGTGAGTTTGGTCGGAAAGCTATCGTGAGCCTACATCATCAACAAATCATGTCATAAATGAGATTCATAATCATAACATCTAATCAGATGCACATATGTGATATATACAACAATAAAACCAAATAGTCCACTCCCTGACTTGATTTAGAGTCCAAGGGTTTCATCGATGCCTATGAATCCTCGAGGTCCAAAATCTTGCACACTCATGAGAACCGAGTCAATAGCACCTTTCTAAGTCAATACAGTAAAATAACTTATAATCAAATCCATAATTCCTCATAATAATGAACGACGACCAATAGTATAATAATCTGGATCACTTGCAAGAAAGTGTCTTCAAAGAATAAGTTCGCGCAGTGTGCGCAAGAGTGGGATGTTACATAAACCCCATGACCCAGTCCTCTATAGTCATTTCCATTTACTTAGTCAATATTCTAGTCGACCATCTGTGTATGATACAATGAATGGATGCTCATTCTATTTTTTCCATTTAACCAACATTCTTGTGTCGAGTGGTTATTTTCCTCACAAATATGGCAATATTTTTGTCGGGAATTCCTTAGGTTATGTGGGTAGTATCTTGCTGTGTGATTTGTTATGGCCTCACAAATGTCACCAAATATTTCAATTTGAATGCATTGGACTACTGGATCTAGTAACTCATTTAATTTAAAGTAGTATTTTGTATGTCCTTGACTAGAGAAAATTGTGCACCAAGGTTTATTTTTTGAAATCGACATATTTTTATTGATTCTTGCAGTTCTATGATCTTTTCTTACAATATTTTCTCAATTATTGATGAATTTGATGCTCCTTCATAATCCATTTATATGTACTGGGATTTTTTCAACGCTTCTTCGCACAAATATATGTTGTACATGCATAATGGTGCTCTATTTTTTTGTAACACTCCTTCCACATACCATTGTACAAGTATGTTTTCCTCAATTACATAAGTAATTTGTCTTAAAATACCTTTGAATATTTTATCGTATTCATGAATGGTTTCTCCCAGACTCTGTTTGATTTATTTCTATTTTTTCTCGGCCAAGTGGCTTATATCTTGTGCTTTGAAAAATGTGATGAAGCTCTGTTTTATTTCTTCCTTCGATCGTTGTTGATTATCTATGAAGTTCATGAACTAGCCGAGGACAATGTCTTGAAGTACAACACCAAACTGTACCATTTATTTTTCTTCAGTGTTAATATCAACTACATCCAAAAATTTCTCACAAGCGAACCAATGTCATTTGGGATCTTCATCGCCTTCATAAATGGGAATATGATTGAGGCCCATTGTCATTTTCTTGGGGTTTTCAAGACTAGAACTATTGCAATATTTTAACTTGAACATGACTAGGAAGTCGAGGTGGTATTACTTTATGGAATCTAAATCTAAGTATTCGACTCAACTAATACAATATGTCATTTCTCTTTAGTTCGAGTGTATTCTTTGGATAATTTTTCTTGTTATTTTCTTGGGATTATATCATCTATCTAAAAACCTTTATCTATATATTCTATGAATCGTCCTCTTAGGGGTTGCATTGATTCATTTTCATTGTATATTGATTTAGAATCTTAATAAGTAGATTATGTATGGGGGTGGAGTCCGTGAGAGATATCTTATGTGGAAGAATATATCCTATGGTCTATTTTGACTATTGTCTTATTCTTCAATTGGAAGCGTGCCTCTTATTTTATGATCATTTCCAATTCAGAACCACACCTTTGGGGATTGAGTATCCACATGAATCCTCTGATGGAAGAATTCTACAATTCATGTGCTAGGGATTCTTGTAGGATAATTTCAAATTGCAGGTCCGAAATCATCGATACTATCAACTTTTTAGGTGACTTTGACTACGATACTTACTTGCAATATTTTACTCCTCCTAGGTTCCATTAGTGTACTCAAATAGGCCTACAACAAACTACCACACCTAGGTAGGTTTTGGATGTGAAATTATGAGATCCATTTCATTTCATAACTCTTCTCACATATTTTTGATTTTATCCCACTCCAATATTTGAATATCTGTCAACGGTTTATAGCTCCACATTCGACATGCAAAATTCTCACTTGATTCATATATCTTCATCCCGAATTCATACATTTTCAACTTTGGTGCACTTGACTCAACTTATATCATCTCATGGATTTCTCAACCCCCATCGTCGGACGGACTTACTCAAGGTCGACGATGTTTCTCATTTTGGGTGATTTCATTTATTCAAAAACTAATCCCAATCTTCTCTTCTGCCTTTGAAATTAGATTTGAGGAATTCTTCCCACTCTCCATACTTTTATTGCCAATTTGAATTTTGAGGAGGATCGACCAAAAGGGGTAGGTATTCGAAAATGTCTCCAACTACATTGTCTAATAGGAATTTATGAAGAAAGGATGGGACGATGTAAAGGAAATCATCATACATGTAAGTATAAAATTTGTTTTTTATAGTTTTGAATAACTATCTATATTCAATTGCTTGTTCTTCAATATAATCTCCGACAATTATCTCAAACCACTCATTTAGATTTTTTCTTCCTCCATTTATTATTTTGTGCATTAATTTTTCATCTAGAGTGAGATTACATATTAGGAATTTGGTCGATATATTGGAAAACAACTTCTCGGATAGATTCTAGGAATCATTCACAAATTTATGAGAAGAACTATGTATGTGCTTTTGTGATGGTCAAGAAATTTTTCCTTGCCTCATTTTTTATACAATTAAAATTTTTGTGCTCCCACAATTTGCATATATATTCCAAATTTAACTTATATGTTCCTTTTACTTTATGCATTCCCTAATTTAGAGATATCTATAACGAACCAAATGTTGTAGTCCAAGGGAAAGTATGATAAGTTACTCGTAGACCCTTGCACATAGAGACATATGTTATAGCATGATATATAGGAACACATAGAGACACATGGAAACATACATAAATAATGGGAGAGCCATCAAATGCACTTTATTATGTATATAAACAACCTCCCTCTCTCTCTCTCTTTTACATGGTCACACAGACACACACGCACACATACATGTTATTCGGTTACATGTCGGTTGGAGTTATGAAATACCTAGTCAGTCAACTATAGTTGTTTGTTCAACTAACTTCCCTATCTAAATTATATAGTTGACTTGGTTGGTCAAGTAATGGGTCTAGTCAAGAGAGCCGCCTATCCCATGCAACAAGGAATCTAAGGAAGCAACTAAAAAGTTAGTTTGATTACGACATTTCTTATAGATATTGGACTAGTTTAGAAGTCAACTACAATGTTGAGACGTGACAATAAGAGTGCAATTCAACTTGCATATAATCAAGTGTATCACTCCAAAACCAAACACATTGATCTTGGTACTCACTACATTTGATATATTTTTGTGGATGGTGCTATTTCTTTGGATTATTGTCCCATGGAGTAGCAAGCAATAAATATCTTCACCAAATCTATGATAGAGGCAAATTTTGTTCGACTTTGAAAGTTGTTGGGAATTTGGAAAGTTGTCATCAAGGGGGGTGTTAATGTAATTCTGTATTCCTCCATAAGTGTTCCTTCTCCCTAGTGTCCATTAAGGGGGAGTGTTGGAAGGTATTGTAATTCCATCTTCTTCCATAAGTCTTCCTTCTCCCTAGTCATTATTCATGGGGGGTGTTGGAATGTGTTACTTTGGAAAATAATAATGCGTAGTATTATGTTGGAAGAAGTTGTAATCTTATGTAAAATATTTATCCCACATTCATCATGTAGTAAAACAATCTTTTTATCATTTATCACATAAAGAGGTGAAGTTACATTTATCTCACATGCATTATGGGGATGTAATTCTTCCATATCTCTTGGTATATAATAGAGGTAAGAGAGACCCATGAGACACACATGAAAAATTGTTACGTTTGTAAATGGTAAAACATTTGTGGAGGTTCTCTCTAGTGTAATATTGGAGACTTCTGAAGAAAAAACAAGGCAGTACCTTCCTATGGATGTTTCCCCATTTTAGGGTTTTACCACATATATCTAGTGTACTCTTTTTTCTATTGTCTCTTCCTCGTTAAATGTTATTGTTACATGGATATGAGGATACACTAGTGATATTATTGTGTTTAATATTATTGTATGTTTATTCATATGTCTCAATATTCTATCAAGATATGGATGAGAAAAATTTCTAAAATTTAGTGTAGAAGGAGGTGAATCTGAGTAGCATTCATCATAGGGAAGAGAAGGACATGACAAAAATATTCCATATTAAGATCTAGGTCAAAAATACCAAAGTGGATTCTCTATTCGATTTTGGTTCATAGGCTAACCTAATAGCATACGATTTACTCAACAATTTTGGATTAGAAAAGGGAAGATAATCATATCCCATATCCATTGGCATGGGTAAATGAGATTGTAGATATCAAGGCCCCTAAACAATGTAAGATCAAATTTGATATAAGTGAATATTTTATTGATGAAGTGGAGTTAGATGTAGAACTCCTTGGTGTGTGTTATGTAGGTTTGGAAGCCCTTACCTATATATGAGGGATGAAATATTCATGAGGAGATGAATCTAGTAACACTTGATCAAGTATGTGAAGAATTTCATCATTAATGCACACAAAGTTAAATAAAATATCTTTCTAGTAAGTGATAACCAAGGTAAAGAATTGATCAGTCCTAGTGGAAAATTTGTATTGCTTTTCTTAATAGAGAAACATCAAGGGGATGAATCTATAAGAGTGAAGGCATCCTTGGAGGTATGTTCCTGTTAAGCCCTAATATTGGCTCATTACCCCTTAATTGGGGCATATTAGATTAGTAATGTTATTTTATTTATGTCAGCTTTAGGCCATTAGTTGTAATTATACCTCCTAGTCTCCTATATATACCAAGGAGACATTTTCATTTTGAATCATCTTGTACTTGAACATTTAAGTGAGGTAAAAGGAGGCTTCCCCCTCCAAGAGGCTTATTATCTAAAACTCTCTCTTTTTCAAGGCGTTGAGTACTTTTTCTGAGGATTTTCTATGCTATATTGATATTTGGTTCTTAACATATGGTATCAGAGCTCAAGGTCTTGGGGTTTCGCTACTACATCTAAGACACCTTGGAATTTTTTCTATAACTTGTTTTCTACAATGTTTCAGAAGGAACGTCTTGGAGGATATTTAGTATACAGATCATGGTACATTGGGTTCAAAATTCAGCTCCTACGGCCTTAGAATTTTGGAGATACATCCTGTACAAGATAGGGTTTTGGAATAGTCCTAAACTAAGTCATTGTGGAATTTTTGCTATAAACAATTTTCTGTAATGTTTCCAACCCTGATCTCTAGAGGATATTTACAAACATTAGTAAGGTATCTTTGGTGAAAATTTTATCTTTTGGGTCATCTTAAATTTGTAGATACACCATGTTTAAGATAGGGTATTTGACTAGTCCTATTGACTAGTCTCAAGAAGGTGTTCCAGGTAAAAAAATCATAACTTCTTCCTAGAGTATCCAAATTGTGTGGGACTGGTTGCATTGGATCATGGACAGTCCTTAGTATTTGTGGTGTGAGTTTCAAAATTTTATATCAATTATTTTGTGCGAGGCACACTATACAAGTGAGATCTCCTGGAAAGGACAAAAATTGGCAAGTTGTGGGGAAGTTACCATAAATTCCACTTGGCACATCCAATTTTGATCAAACCTATGGCATTGTAGAGAAGAAATATAAAAAATATATATAAAAGAAAGTTTCATACCCAGAAGGGATGAAACTTGGGATATACAACAAAAGAAATATTGTCTAGCAGAACCACCTCAAAATCAAGGTTCAAAAGTGATACTTGGCCAACATGCCACCCAAAAAGGGAACTTCTACACCAAATAAGCCTCCAGAAAATCCTACTTGGACTCTTGATGAAGGTGAAGAAATGTGTAGGGACATAAATGAACTACAA
>JASDQU010244722.1:52647-70318 GCA_032191745.1 Picea mariana | reverse complement strand
GAGCACTTTATTGATGCATTCATAGGAACTTTAAAGGATAACATTCAACATGAGGTCCTCCTTTGGGAACCCAAATCATTGGAGAATGCATTTAAGGTGGAAAGAAATCTTGAAAGTAAAAATATGGCTATGGCTACTATAAGGACCAATCCTAGCATCTATAGAGAGAACAATGCTCCTTCTTCTAAAACACCTCAACCTACAAGGTTGACAAATAAACAATTGGAGGAAAGAAAAGCAAGTTTAGGCTTTAGTAATGTTATTTTATTTATGTCAGCTTTAGGCCATTAGTTGTCATTATACCTCCTAGTCTCCTATATATATCCCATGGAGACATTTTCATTTTGAATCATCTTGTACTTGAACATTTAAATGGGGTAAAAGGAGGTTGCCCCCTTGAAGAGGCTTATTATCTGAAATTCTCTCTTTTTCAAGGCGTTGAGTACTTTTTCTGAGGATTTTCTATGCTATATTGATATTTGGTTCTTAACAGTGCCAAAGAGTAGAAACATCATTTGGAGGAGTTTTTGTAGGAATCTAGAGGAGTGTTATAGGAGCCTAAAGGGTTACCACCTAACAAGGAAGTCGAGCATGGGATAAAATCATTATCTAACTACCCATTACCAAATGTTGGGCTGTATAGATAGTTTGTTTTGTAAGAAGATGAAGTGAAGATAAAATTTTAGCAGCTATTGGAGAGGGGTGTAATTCAAACACGTACCTTGTATTGTGGGTCACGTATCATCATAGTACCCAATAAGTGCAATTGTTGGTTGAGAAAGAGGTATAAATATTCTCTTTGTTACTCAAATTTGTGATATATTCTTTCTTGATATTTCTATTAATTTGAAGTAATTAGGAAAGAAAATGGTTAAAAAGTATTTAGGAAATATTATTAAATGATATTAGATATTTTCTAACTTTTGGTTAGAATTGTTTTGATTTTATCCAGAAATGGACAATTTTTTTTAACTCGAGATAATTAAGAAGATCATGAAAATTCCCAGGCCATTGAAGATCGAAGAAATCAGGAACAAAACGATTCAAAGGAAGATTGATTCTTCATCTTGCAATCTTGATAAATAGTAAAAGAAATCTTGAGGATCTCTCGATCCTCAGGATAACTTAATTTACTTATTTCATTGTAATATATAAAGGATAGTGAACAATAGAGAGATACAAAGTATTTTAACCAAACATTTGGATCTCTTAATTCTTGACATTATGTACAACAATCCATTGTAAATGATTTATCAGTTATGGAATTAATGAAAGATTCAAGCGTTAATGTCTCACATTAACTCTTGAATATTTCATGTAATTGTTAAAGATTCATGTAATCGTTAAATATTTATGTAAGCATTAAAGATTCATAGCATAACTTCTGAAGACTGTGGACCCAGTCGAAACGAGTTAATGTCTCACATGTAATCGTATCAATTCTATTATAGTTCTGTGATTTGAATTTACATTCAATAGTTAAGATAAAATCGTTACTGTGTTGATTATTTTATGAATTGGTTATGTTGTTCATTTGCAGAGAATAGATGTTTCATTTAAGGATTATCAATTGTTTTTCCATTTCTAATTGTTGTTAATTTATCGCATGTAGATTCCTTTCTTTTAAATCAGCATTTGTTATTCCTTTCATTAAATTCCCATTTGTTGTTCGTTTCATTTAATTCACATTTTTTGTTCCTTATTAAATATACAGTAGATCATTATTCCTTTCCAGTATATTAATTCATCATTGAGAGATTGATTCATTAAATGTTTTCATAGATTAAATTATTGTTTCTTAGATAAATGAATTCAACAAATTGATTGATTTTTTGATTCATGTTCTGTTCATATTACCATTCTGTTGAGTGAGTTATTAGTTTCAGAGTTTTTTTATGAATGGGTGAAAAACATGATTATTGCAGTAATTTAGATAGACTCAGATTTTTTTTAACTGTATTATCTACATGATTTAAACCTTTACGACTATCTGCATAGAATTTGTTGACATTCTTGAAAGAAAAGACGAATCCTCGGTTGATAAATTAATGCGGACTAAGGTTGTTTTTATCACATCTTTAGAGCCCAAAATTTTGGCGTCATTGTCGGGGAGAATTTCAAAGATAGCATAGGTTGTGTCTCTGGAGGATGAGGTATTGAAAATGGAAGGTAAGAACCTATATAGGAAACAATTAAAATGCTTCTGCGAACACCTACCTCCAGTTGATGCAGAGAGGTTATATAGGTGCATAGAATTTTTGTTGGTGTGTATGACTAAGAAGAAAGAATGTGAAAGACAAAAAACCTTACCAAAAACTACAAAATCCCAGGGCTCGCTGCCCCCTGGAAGGAGCAATTTCATAGACAAAATGATCTAAAAAGATGAATCTCAAGCCTCAGTTGGACCTCAAAAGTTTTCTACTTGAATCCTTCAAGAAACAAATTCACCAACTGCAACTCATGCTGAGGCTCATAGAGGAACTAAAGGGACCGAACAATGTTTCCAAAATACACATACTCCATTTTTCAGTCCTTTAGATGATGGAAATTCTTGTAATTTGAAAGAAGGATAAGGGGAGACCAACAGAATTTCTGAGGCAAAATCACCACCACCTAAACCTGGATCTCCCATGATTCTGGTAGGAGAAGTAATACCTGAAATCCCAGACATAGGTAGCATGATTAAATATCGTAAGGGACCAAGTAATCAACCACCTTGAGTATAACACCTAGACCAAGAAATCCCTTAAGGCTATTGGCACATCTTCAACCAAATGGCACATCAAAATTTGACGTGACCCTAGACGTCCACTTTGGAGTATCCCATAGTTGATATGGTTGCTAATTCTCCAATGAAAGCCATTCCACTACAAAATCTTCCAACCTTCAACAGATTGATCTCAGAAGGCCCTGACACGTTCTTACTGATGTTTGATGTCCTGTGTAGAGGCTATGACTATACCTCTAAACCTTATAAACTAAATTTATTTCCTTCCATATTGAAAGGAGTAGATTTACTATGGTTTGTGGGACTAGGGGGAGGAACTATAAATTCATGGGATGAAATGAAAGAAGCCTTTCTTATGAAATATCAAGAGTATTGTAGAACCAAGGATTTAAAGGATGAAATATTTAGAATGATTGCAAAAGAATATGAAACACTAGAATAATATGTTGAAATATTTCAATATAACTTGAAGAGTTCACCTTACGATACACTACTAGGTGAGGTAGTTAAGGCCACTCTAATAAAATGTATTCAGGATGAATTGGTAGAAACATTGAATTTAATGGGAAAAGGTGATATTTATCAAGAAACATATGATGACATTGTCCAATTGTCTAATTGTGCATCAAGTGTTCACGTGGAAGTACAAGAACTAGATTGAGAATATGAGCCCTCATCACAAAAAGAAACAAAATAGCTAGCGAGAGTGTGACCCGAACAAAAATTACTAATCTTTTAGAAAATTTTAAAACTAACATTTTGGGTACTCTGACTACATAATATGATGTTCTTTAGGTTAAACAGAAACAAGTTGAAGAATAACAATCGTTGGCTATATCTTTTCCATGATGCAGGAGGAAACATGGTTCAAGAGACTGTCCCTTGGACATGGTTCAGAACTATGCCATTTGTGCCAACGACCATGAGACAGAGTAATTTCCATCACTCCCAGGACAAAAAATTGTCTTTAAATAAGAAGAAGAGGAAACAAAACTGGTATATTTGATTGTTCAACATCGCCAATGGTAGGAAAATCCCTTAGGTACGCTACAATATCCTTCTTCTTTCTTTTTTTGGACAATATAATCAGCAACATAATTATGGAAACACATGGTAGGGCCAACCATTTTCTAACCCCACCTGGGAGTCCCAACAATATCCTACTACACCTTGGCCAAATCAACCAGTGGCTAATCCTACTTGGCCTAACTTGAAATATCCTACTTCATTTTCCCAGAATTCAAATAACAACCATTATCCTTCACAGTGGACTAACACAGCTTCCCAAGCCCCCAATTGGAGTCAAAACTAGCAATGCCCCATGGGACTGACCAATCAACCCATGGGAATGGATCCTCAAGCTCAACCCACTTTACAAGCTCCACTTCAATTACCCCAGAATCCTCAACCTCAAATTCTCCCTCAATCACCATCTCAACCCAACTCGAAACCTAATAACAAACCAATCCATCTTGTGCAAATTGTTGAGAATTTGGAGGGGGAAACAAACTTTGTAGGGTGAAATGAACTTTAGTTGAGATCAGGTTGTGTAATTTATCCTGAGGAATGTGACATTAATTAAGAACAGGAGAATGAGAATTATAGACAACCAACAATAAAACCATCAACTGTGGTCATAACAGAAGAAACGGAACAAGGGGAAAACAAAGTCGAGAAACAAAATCCTGATAAAGACGTAATTTCTCCTCCCCCATTTCCCGGGAGGTTAATGATAGCAAAACTAGTTGTATATCCTAACTTTGATATTGTCAGGAAACTAAAGAATCTATGTGTCCAAGCTTTACAAGACATCCACATTTATGCAAAAATAATTAAAGAATTATGTGGGAAGAAGATCGAAAGGAAAACTAAGAATCCATCAATTGTTCACATGCTAGGAACATTGTCTGATCTTATTCTAGGAAAGAAGAAGCCAGTTAAATACATAGACCCAAGGAATCTCATGGTAATAGTTTAGATATATGGTTATGTTTTTCTAAATAAAATGGTGGATTTGGGGGAAGCCATCAATATTATGACCATTGAGACCTGTAATGTCTTGGGTATCACCTCCTTCGAACCTACTTCAAGTATGTTAGAATTGACTGATAGATCGGTGGTTAAAACTAGTAGGCACATTACAAGACATAGAAATTTCAGTCGACTCTTGGGAATACCCATCTGATTTTCTAGTTATCAACCCAAGAAGTAGACTCGATGGACACCCATTAATATTAGGAAGACCATGGATAGCAATAACATATGCATACATAGGATGTCGCACAATGAACATGAAAATTTCTAGAGGAAGTTCTATAAAGAAACTTATCCTGTATCCTCCATCTAAACCAAGTATTCTTGTCATACATCAGTAGTTGCAATGACTTAGATATCTAGGGGAAAACCTATGATCGCCTCTCACGCTGGAAGAAGATCTTGGGATAAAAAATAAAGTAGAATATGACGTGATCAACAGCTTCATTAACAACCCAACTATTATAAGCAACCCAACTGAGATAATAAAGCACAAGGAGATCCTTTGGAGGAATTTATGGAGCAACAGATTCCCACTACTGTTGTCGATAACAACATTATATTTGAAATCGCACCACGAAGATTTCTGAATATTAATGCGAATTTGAATGAGCAACAACAACAAAAATTGATTCAGATCCTTTCTAAATATCAATAGGATTTTTCGTGGGAGTATCTTGACATGAAGGGAATTGATCCCAAACTATGTATGCATCATATCTATATTAAAAAATATGCATGACCCATCCAAAATCCCCAATGAAGATTAAACCCTCATCTTAGGGACATTGTCAAAGAAGAATTATAGAAACTATTGGATCTATATTTTATATATCCTATTTCAGACATTCAATGGGTCTCTCCACTAGTAATCATCCCTAAAAAAAATGGGAAGTGGAGAATCTTTGTAGACTACATAGAAATAAATAAAGCTACCCAAAAGGACCATTTTCCCTTACTTTTTATTGATCAGGTCCTTGATACTTTAGCAGCGAAGTAATTCTTCTCCTTCTTAGATGGATTTAGTGGTTATAATCAGATTCAGATTGCTCAAGAAGACCAGGATAAAACAACATTTACATGTCCTTGGGGTACCTTCACATATCGAGTATTTCCCTTTGGACTACATAATGCTCCAACTACATTCAAGAGAGATATTTTAAACATATTTTATAATTTAATTAATGAAGGACTTGAACTTTACATGTACGATTTTACCCCTTATGGACCTAACTTTGATCAAGCTTTAAGAAATCTGGAGAAGGTACTAGAAAGATGCATTGCTACCATTCTATGTTTGATTCATGAGAAATGTCATATGATGATGACTGAAGGTGTGGTACTAGAACACTATGTTTTTATATATAGAATCAAGGTAGACCCAACAAAAATAGAGGTAATCCTTATTCTTCCTATACCTCGTACACAAACCGAGGTACGTAGTTTCCTTGGCTATGCATGATATTATCGCAAATTCATATAAAAATTTTCAAGAATAGTTGCACCTTTACATGCTTTAACTGGCAATGTGGAATTTCAGTGGTCTGATAAGTGTGATGTTTCATTTGCAGAGCTCAAAAGGTTAGTTTCAACAACACCAGTGTTGAGAGGGCCGAACTGGGTGTTACCATTTCACATCTCTTCAAATGCATCGGATATCACTAGAGTCATTATCCTTGGACACGAAGAAGAAAAGAAATCTTATTCTATTTATTTTATTAGAAAAAATATTGCTCCTACCGAATTGAATTACACAGTAACAGAAAAACAATTTTTAGTCATTATACATGATATTAATAAATTTCACCACTATATAACAGGTTATCCAGTAATTCTGTATATCGATCACTCTGTTATTAGATATTTATCCAACAAACATATTACTAATGGGAGGGTTACTCGATGATTGTTTCTATTGCAAGAATTCAACATCATCGTTAAGGATAGACTAGGGAGAGATAATATTGTTGTAGATTTCTTGTCTCGTGTACCCAAAACAGATAATTGATTGACATTTGAAGTCCAATTTCCATATGAACACATGTTCATTGTGAATATTAAGAGATCATTGTATGGTGATGTGGCGAATTATCTGGCAGTTGGAAAATTTCCAGCACAGTTGTCGCCAAGAGAAAGGAAATTGATTGTTCAACGCAGTGCACGGTTCACCTGGATCGGTGGATATCTTTTGCACATAGGGTGTGATCTTCAAATCTGAATATGTATAAGAGATGATGAAATTCTCGATGTATTGAAGGCATGTATCGATCAACCTTGTGGCAGACATTTTGGAGATCACAGAACTGGGCATAAGGTTTTACAGATGGGCTATTATTGGCCCTCAATATTCAAAGATACAAAGGAGTATTTTCAGGCCTGTGACAAATTTCAAATGATGGGCTGACCAGGCCAAGCTAATCGAATTCCACTACAACCACAAGTGGTGGAAGAAACTTTAGAAATATGGGCACTGGATTTTGTTGGTCCTTTCAACCCAAAATCAAACCAGAAAGATTACATACTATTTGAAACAGACTATATGATCAAGTGGGTAGAAGCAATGGCCTTTCCAATTGAAACTAAGGAAGAAGTCATTAAGTTTCTCTTTGAACTATTTGTGTGTTATGGATTACCAAGGTAAGTAATCACAGACAAAGGGTTGCAATTTACAGCACATAAAATCTCAGCCACTCTACACAATTATCACATTAAACACAAAGTTACCTCCCCATACCACCCACAGGAAAACGAATAAGTGGAAAGTACCAATAAAGTCTTGGAGTTAATCTTGAAAAAAAACATTTCAACAAACCATCAAAATTTGGCAGTCGAGCTTCCAAATTCCTTATGGGCCTATCACACAACATGGTGTAACACTATTGGCTACTCTGCTTATCACCTATTCTTTGGCAAAGAACATCTATTTCCAATTGAATTTTAGATTAGGATGCTAAGAATGGCCCAGGAAATCGGACTGGATCTTACTGAAGAACACATGCAGTGCTTAGAACAGCTCAATAAGTTAGATGAAGCATGCTCGTTTTCCCTTCAATGCACAATTGTTATTCAATAGCAGAAAGGTAGTTGGCACGACAAGCATATCAAGAAGAAACCCTTCTAGAAAGGTGATTGGGTGCTTCTGTATGGTTCCAGATTTCAGGATTTCCCTAGGGAATTGCATGCAAGGTGGTTGGAACCATAGGAAATCAAATAAGTCCATGATAATGGCACTGTCACTTTAGCCACCATCGATAATTTTGTTTCTCCTTTTCTAGTAAATGGACATCGACTACGACTTCACCATCAGCCGCTTTCAAAAGAATCATTTTTCTAAGAAGTAAGTAATGATCCTACTATTCAAATTTTAGTTGGCTTGGAAGGTAACCCAACAGTTTCATCTCCATAAAATGTTTGTCTTTCCAACAATGTACAGATTGTATACAGTTTTCTTTAAATATTTGATTGAGTTTTTAGGTTTTTACTTTCTAGGAAAATCACTATAAAAATATTTGGAGAAAAAAAACTAGAAAAGATGACTGTAATGAATAGAATTAGCAATTTTTTTTGTTCCTTAGTCAAAAATTCAAATTTCTCTTGTCTCACTTTGAAAAATCCATCGAATATAAACATTGTTTTACATGGGAGATGAATGTGTCATGCTCTGCAGCAAAAAGTCGAGTGACTGCACTAAAAGAATGCACAACTGTACTAAATAGAAAATGAATGCATGACACTGGAAACCATCCAATACTGTGATCATTGAATAAAGCTACCCATAAAATTAAATGAATGTAGTTGATGACTAATCAATCATACACTCACTAAAAATTTATGTGGGGGGTTTCCAATTACTTAATTAGATGGTTGAATTTGAACATCAACACTATTTTTCCCGAACGTAACAACTGGCATTCTATTTGTTGTGATTATTGTTCCCTTTGTGGGTAGTGTTGTTTATACGAATGTAACAACTGTTGTTCCCTTTGTTGCGATTGTTTTTCCCTTTGCAGGTAGTTTCATTCATTTGAACATAACAACTATCGTTCCCTTTGTTGCAATTGTTGTTCCCTTTGCGGGTAGTGTCGTTCATTCAAACATAACAACTTGTGTTCCCTTTGTTGTTATTTTCATTCCCTTTTTGCGGGTAGTATCATTCATTCGAATGTAACAACTTTTTTTCCCTTTGTCGTAATTTTCGTTCCCTTTTTTCGATTATAACTGTTCATTCGATAGAAACAATTGTTGTTCCTTCTTTTGGTTGTTCCTGTTGTTTTTCCTTTCCCTTGAAAGTCATGATTTTTTACCAACAACACGTGTTGTTTCTATGACTACTCTTGATACGTTTAGCCACTCCTTTGGGTATGAAATTCACTAACTAATTTTTAACAACATCACTTCTAATTATCATAGTAATGATTTGCCATTTTCTCTTGTGGACTATCTAGCATACCTTATCAATTTTTTTATGGATTTATTTTTCCGAATTATCTTAATATTGTTCATAATCCTTAAACAATGTAATTTGTTTATTTCCCCTATATATATATACATATACTTGAATGATAATTTTCCTTCACATCATAATAAGGATTCTAAGGAACTTTTTTACTTAGAATTATTACACTTCTTACGACATCCCACACTCTTAAGGAGTATATGAGCCTCCCTTAATAAATCCTAAAAAGAAAAAAAATGGAAATAATAATTAAATATAAATAAAGAAAACAAACTTCTCCCAAAAAGGATAGGAGGTCTCATCATGATCCAACCTACCATTATCATAAGACATTAACATAAGTGACATTCCCACTATGGATACCACACCAGGGAAATGGCCTTTGGCATTTAAGGTCAAAGGACAAGAGATCTCATCACGCGCCAACTTGTTCACTTAGATTACAATATAGTGAGTGGCATTGTTGTTATCTGACTACCAAATTAGGATAGTGGCATTTTTGGGAAGATACTAATCAAAATATTTATTGATGATACTGGCTCATCTATGGGTTAAAAGGAAACCATGTCGAGGCTATGGACGCTTGTTGGCAGTAGTGGATATGCCTGTGGTATGGAAGTTTATCTTAAATATGCTAATTTTTTATTGTGTTTGTAGACTTCCTTTCTTAAAAAAGAGGCTATCATTCCGGTTATATTCAATAAAAGGAAAAGTAACAAAGTTATGACATGTGGCATATTTATAAAATGTGAACAAATTAAAGTGATTTGAAAGTTATTAATTGTCGTTCTCCCAGCGGCGGTGGCATAATAATTATCCCTCACTTTATTGGCCACCATCATTACATTAACACATATCGACGTTCAAGGTCGAGTTTTTCATTTATCAGGGGGTGGATATTACACATGATTATTGATAGACCATAATGATTACAATTAATGGGAAAATTCGTATTTCTATATACCATTGTTGTTCTGTAAATTTTACCATTTCTAGTAATTGTTTCTCACGAGATCGTCTAACTAAGTTTGTATTTGGGAACAATAGTTGTTTTGAATTGTTTATAGAAGGCATGGGTTGCCTAATCATCCACTGTGAGCACACATTGCTGCAAGCAACTGACGAATCAAGGGAAATTGTACACCATCTGGGATGGATGGAATACTTTAACACACTGCAGGGATTCAATATAAATGTCGCTGTATCATTTTTCCAAAACATACAGGGGGGGAGTCTTAGTAATTCTAGGCATACAAATACCAATTACTGATGCCATTATAGTTTAGGTAAAAGGCCTCCCAAACGAAGGAACACAGTGGATCTATAAATACACAACACTAAAGGAGGTTGTGGATTCTTTCGCAGAACCAAGGGAAGAATTCAACAAAAAGGGTAAAAGCCTTAACCCCTCTACTCTTAAAGAACCATGTAGGTAGATAGAAGGAGGGGTACAAAGATATATCACATGAAATAGGCGATACCACGTGGTGAGACCTCACCACCTCAAGCTGTTGGAAGTAATAAAACAACGGTTAATGATAAATTTACCATTCTTTTTGAATACCATGTTCCATGAAGTCACCAGAAGAAACCAAAAGGAAAATACCCTGCCAATGTAATTAGTCAACAGAGGTTAGTAAAATTGATAGTAAAGAGGGCCTTAAACCATATACAAATAACTTGGGGAGAATTAATTGACCTTGATAGGCCCCTACAAATTGAGTAACCTGAAGTCCACCATGAAATTCCTCCACATTGAATAGAGGCAGCCCAGACACAAAGAAATAATTCCCAAATTGAATTTCCATTACCCCAAGCTGAAATGGAAGAAGACCTCATTTAGTTGGGATAAACTCAGAAAATGCAAGAAGGGACATCAAAGAAGAAGAGACAGAGAACAATTTATGTTCGTGAAACCGCCACTGTAAAAAGAATAAAGTGTAAAGAGACAACACAACATAAAAGGACTCAGGAAACTGTACAAACAAAACAAAAATCACGTGAAACCCCTGCAGAACAACATGATGATTTTTTAGAAGTTATGAAGAAGAGATGGTCCAAGTATTGGGAAATTTTAGGATATCACTTACTGAAGATACAGACAGGTCTATAGAACCCCAATAACCAACTCCTTCTCATTCAAACCCTATCTTTTATCTTCCTGATATGGAGATTCCATATCCCGAGAGAGAATAACATCCAGAACCCCATTTTGATGAGAACAATCCTTTATAACAACCAAATCACCCCAAAGATACAAGGAATCGATTACGAGTTGATCAAGGTGGGGAATACATTGAAATACCCCATAGACAGAAAGAAACAGCAGGAAAAGGCAATAACATAATCATAAAATTAGAACATGAAAACAAGACATTGAGGAAAAGGGTTAATAAAATAAAAGTATTTAAACAAAGACTTGGAAGATTGAAAGAAACAATTAGACAATTGAATAAACAACTGGAACAAGGTGAAAAATACCATGAGAAGAAGAAATCTAAGAGGGATAGAATATAGGGAAGAAATCCACTTCCCAGAAGGACAGTTCATACTAATTTTGTTGAAGCACAAACAAAATTTCATGCTCCTTTGGAAAAAGTTGAAACATAAACTCAGACAGAGGCTCCATCAATAATAGAAACAGTTGAGCAGACTGAATAAGTATTTCACTCCCCTAAATAGGATGCCATTATTAAAATTTTGGAAGAAGAACTAGAACAATCCCAACAAAGCCTAACTCAATGCAGAAGTGAAATGGTAATAGTGTCAGCGCATTAGAAAGTTGTCAGACAACTTAGAGCCATGTCAGCAATTGAGAATGAGACCTTTGTTGAGATCAACAAATATAAATAAAATATGAAGAAGATACAGGGCCAACTTGATGGAGATTTGGAGAAAATCAAGGAGATTTTCTCTGTTTATTATGATATTTTAGCTTGCAAGGTGCCTGCTACTAATTATGCCATATTTTTAATAGAACTTTATTCGTTACTAAAAGTAAACACTATTAGGGTAGGAACAACTTCTGAGTTCACCATTGTTTCTAATTTTGTTTCATGTCTTAAAGAACAAGAGTATGAAGTACAATAATTCATTTGTGAACTATACCTTCACAACTTCATCATAGAAGAAAAAAGAAAAGCGAACCCTAATCCATTCACTCGGGACATCCAGTTTTAGGCCTTCATGTCTTTTGCCAAAAATCAAACCAGGTGGGCTAAATAACATAAGGTTTTCATGAAAAGGGAGAATGGACTAGACTTATGGATGTGAGGGGAACCTCCTAAATCCTTTGATATCATTATGCAACATAGAGAATTCATGAAGAGGGAGAAGGTTTTGGAATCTTTAGCCCCTATCCATAGACATGTTGTACATTCAGGGCTACAGTATTTTGAAGAGATTAAAGAAGAATCCCTTTCTGCTACCAAAATAAGATGGAATGTCTCTTCAAATGAAGTCAAGAACATGGAACCATTTGGTTTCAAAATTTTTCAAGCAACTACTTTTAGGTTAGAGAGGTAGCTAGAATGATCATGGAAGAAGGACCTTATTGGATTATATGCAGGTACAGCCCTCCCATTATTTGGTATCCTTCAAAGGGTTATCTGAGTGATTATGAAATTCGCAAGAAAATAGAATATGTTGATTTTGAAGAGCTTAAAGGTAAGAATGGGTTTTGAAGACCTAGAGAAGAGACCTCTCCATCCTTCAGTATCACTTATTTGCATATAAACTCTATTGTTGCATGAGGACATGAAAAAATGTAAGATGGGCAATTATTATTAACTAAAGATAATTAAGAAGATCATGAAGATGCACAAGACATTGAATATCGAAGAAATCAAGCACAAAATGGTTCAAAGGAATATTGACTCTTCATCTTGCAATCTTCATAAATAGTAAAAGAAATCTTGAGGATCTCTCGATCCTCGGGATAGATGAATTTACTTATTTCATTGTAATATATAAAGGATAGTGAAAAATAGAGAGATACCAAGGATTTTAACCAAACATTTGAATCTCTTAATTGTTGACATTATGTACAACAATCCATTGTAAATGATTTATCAATTATGTAATTAATGAAAGATTCAAGTGTTTTGATCATTTATGCATACTGATTTTTTCGTACAAGTACCTTATGAAGACCGCGGGCCCATTAGGAAGGAGTTACTGTCTCACCTGTAATCGTATCAATTCTATTATAGTTATGTGATTTTAATTTTCTTTCAACAGTTAAGATAAACTCATTAGTGTGTTGATTCTTTTATGAATTGGTTATGTTGTTCATTTGCAGAGAATATATGTTTCATTTAAAGATTATCGATTGCTATTCCATTTCCAACTATTGTTTATTTATCGCCTGTAGATTCCTTTCATTTAAATCCACATTTGTTTTTTCTTTCGTTAAATTCACATTTTTTGTTTCTTTTGTTTAATTCACATTTGGTGTTCCTTCTTAAATATGCAGTAGATCATTGTTCCTTTCCAGTAGATTAATTAATCATTGAGAGATTGATTCATTAATTTTTTTGATAGATTAAATTATTGTTTCTTAGATAAATGAATTCAGTAAATTGATTGATTATTTGATTCATGGTGTCTTAAGATTACCATTCTGTTGAGTGAGTTATTAGTTTTAGATTTATTTTTTATGAATGCATGAAGAACTTGATTATTGCAGTAATTTATATAGACTCGGATTTTTTGTAACTGGATTAGCTACACGATTTAAACCTCTATGACTATCTGAATGGACTTTGATGACATTCTTGAAAAAAAAGACAAATCCTCGATTGATAAATTAATGTCAGACTAAGGTTGTCTTTAGGACATCTTTAGTTCCCAACAATAACATTCTCGTTTTGATCCCCAAATTAGCAATGCATATATGTGTATATGATGAAAGGCCAAGATCCAAATGATGTAATATGTAAATATTCTAGATTTAAGTTTAATAATAAAAATACATCACCGACTACACATGGAGGATGAAGAAAATGATAGCGGATATTATTCCACAAAAGAAGAAGGAAAATGGGCTTAGGGTGCTCAAATAGGGGTGCTCAAAGAGGGGAAGGGGAATTAATTGGTTTGATCTAATCCTAAGTCATGTACCCCAATACTATCCTAATTCATATAAAACTTGTTGTTAGTGGGAGAGATGAGATATGTGGGATTCTTAGGAAGAGACATGGTGAGTTGTGAGCATGTAAATATATAATTAAATAATTTTGGTTGTTATTGTATTCTTGAAAATTATTATAACAAAAGCCTTGTTTAATATATATGTTAGTATACTATCGCTATGAAATAATGTTCGGCATGGATATTATTGAAAGCATGAATAAATTATTCCCATGTGAATGTGGAATTATTTGCATTGAAACAAAAAAGTGAGAGTTGAGAATCCTTGGATTCCCCCACAGATATGTTTCCTAGCCAATCTATCCTAGAGATTAGGAAGGAAAATGGATATCCCAAGGGACTAAATAGAAAATAATGGGATCTCATTCCTTAGGTTGTGCAAGATGATGGGAAACTAATCCAATGGGTTTGGAATTGTATGAGACTTATCAGATTGTGATAAATGGAAAATTGGGTTGTGTGAGAGAATTAGAGCTAGCCACAAAAAGAGTTTTTCCTTGTGGAAACAAATCCTTAACTTCGGGGTGGATTTGTTGCAAAAATATTACACGAAACAAAGAGCCTATTGTTGGGAAGAACATCCTTCATATACAACTACTTGGTGTTTTATTTCCATAAATATAAGTGCTATGTTTTATTGATTATTATGTTGATTTAATATTTTTTTATGTTACTAAGTGAATGTTGTTATATGTACCTCAATAACTATGCATATGTAACATTGAATGGTTAATTACATTTTCATAATCTTGCTTGTCGTATGGCATGCATTAAAAAATTAATAGCACGACCATGAGTAAATTGGTATTAGAGAAAAAAGATGAAGGAAAGTTGTTGTTTCATGAGGTACCATGTATCCTCAATAGGTATAGAGGGTAATAGTTATGTTATAAAGCGGCATAAATGATTAAATATTAATATTTTTGGGAGGAATTTGGAGTACTGCAATAGTGTATGAACGTGGTTGGAGATGTTATGAAAATTTGTTGTTTTTATAGAAGTACCCCATATCCTCAATGGTGGATAGAGGGTGCTTGGTACTTTAAAAGAAGTATGGGACATTATCAATGTGTATCAAATACAAATCCTTGAAAAATATCACACTCGAGAATCAATACACTTTACCCAAGATTGATGATTTTTTGGATTACTTGCAACATGCCAAGTACTTCACCAAGTTGGATCTCAAATAGGAATACCACCAGATACATGTAAAATATGAAGACACCTCAAACAAAACCTTCAATACAATGCAAGTTATTTATTAATGGTTGGTCATTCCTTTTGGTTTATGTAATGAATGAGCTACATTTATGCAATTGATGAATCATATGTTATGTCCCTCTTTACATTGATTTGTGATAGGTTAGTTGTAGGACATACTGGTTTATATATATAACTATAAGGAGAGAATCTCATGTCTCATGCGGGTGTTATAAATTTTTAAAAATAATAATTTTTTTCCTAACCTTAAGGATGTGAGTTTTCTCAACAATCATTGGTCTATTTGGGGTACGTGATTGGTGAAGGAAAACTCAAGCTATATTGTGTGAAGATAAAGGTCATCCTCAAATGTTGATTTCCTACTAATGTCATTGAATTTAATATAATTGTTGGGGAAAATCAATACAAATGGAATTCCATAGCATCCTTTTCAATGGTCACCGTACCACTCGATCCCATAACAACCAGTTGTAAGAGTTTCAAGTGGGGAAAGAATCAAAAGATATATTTCAATGAGATGAAATAAAAGATCAATATAGGACTAATATTTTATTTTCCCAACTTGCGGAAGGATTTATAAGTGGAGAAAGACACAAGTGAATATTCTATGGGAGTGTTTTTTATGTAGGGAAGTAAGTGAATATGATCTATCATTATAAAATGTTTAATGGGGTATTATTTAACTACCCTACATATGATAATGAACTCTATGCCTTGGTTTAGGATATTGAGAAATATAAGAACTATCTAATGGGAAAGGAAACCATTATCCTCATTTATTACCAACCATTACATTATTTATATTCCCATAGTAAGCCTCAACAAACTAGACATTACAAGTGGATGGGTATTTTGCAGCAGTTTGATCTAGTCATAAAACATAAGAATGGTAGAACTAACAATTATCTAGAATGGATCATTATATAATATTTTATCTATATTGGTACTTTTTGCATGGAAATATTAAAGGAATTTCCTTGCAGAGCCCATTTTAGGGGCAGATCCCATTTTGGAAATTTGTGGTCCAAAAAATTCTTGTAACAACCCTCCTTGTTACGACAGTAACTCGAACAATAGGTGCAATTTTTTTTTTTGTTTGTTAATTTGTGCGGGACCTGTTGGACTCTACGTCACCACCCGATGAATGACAAGACGCAACCACAACCATCACAACAAGAAGACGCAAGGTGGAAGCACTTGGACAATGACCCAACTGAAATTCAGACAAGGCGTCGACTATGACTCCACTGTGATTAATCACCGACCACTTACTCCAATTAATATTTCATAACTCAAGATGTACATTAACCATTGACAATTCCCAACCAATATCAAAACCCACTATTAAGTCATGAAATCTAATTACACTTTTAAATACGTTACAAGTGCAAGCTTCTACTAGCATTTAGGATGATACTATAATAACAAGAAATCATACCCATAGCACCTTTATTTTACAATGAATGGCGTTAGAAAAATCACCAAGCATTTATTCACTATACTTAAAACCTAAACTACATCATCGTCGCCACAAGGTTGAACAGGTTAATATTACCTTAGCATTCATTACTTTACCTTCCGTCGAGTTCCAGCGTATTATTATTCATGTTGATGACGCTACGACAACATCTGTTATCTTACCCAGGTAAGCTGCCAGCGAAAGAAACCTAGTAACATCCCTTTTACAATACTACTACACGACCATCCTTTAACCGTCGATACACTTGGCCAGTGACACTCTCCACAATTATTCGCATTGGAAACTCACCCTTCCTAGTAACTAACCCTATCAATACAATTGCTCTATAATGCGGTATCATTTCCCTAAGATATAATCAACAATGCCAGGTTTAACGAGATCAGTTTGCAACCAAGGAAAACGAAGAACCGTCTCATTATCTGAACTAACCTCACAATTAAGTTATCATTTCCGAAATTCATTTAAGGTCAACAATTAACTACTATATCCTTCCTCAAGAATTTACCTAACAAATTCCTAGTTCTAACCATAATATCATCCCTACATAATGATATAAAAGGGTGATATAATTAACTCCTAGATCATAATTAACTCCTTA
>JASDQU010244722.1:35741-52498 GCA_032191745.1 Picea mariana | reverse complement strand
CAATAGTGTATCATCAAAACAAAACAATATCACCGTAATGAAATAACTCAAATAGCCCACTCCCTGACTCAATCCGGAGTCCAAGGGAGTTCCACCGATGCCTCTGCATCCTCAGGGTCTGAAACCCGGCACACTCAATGGAACTGAGTCAATAGCACCTGTATACAACAATAGTAAAACATCCTGTCATCAATCATGATGCATCATCATCAAGGTTAAGTGGTTCATCATCATAAAAATCCAGATCACTTGCGAGCAAGTGTCCTCAAAGAATAAGTTTGTCAGTGCGCGAGAGCGGGATGTTACACATTTTCCCTTACTTTTTATTGATCAGGTCCTTGATACTTTAGCAGGGAAGCAATTCTTCTCCTTCTTAGATGGCTTTAGCGGTTATGATTAGATTCATATTGCTCCAAAAGACCAGGATAAAACAACATTTACATGTCCTTGGGGTACCTTCACATATCAAGTATTTCCCTTTGGACTATGTAATGCTCCAACTACATTCGAGAGAGATATTTTAAGCATATTTTCTAATTTAATTAATGAAGGACTTGAAGTTTACATGGACGATTTTACCCCTTATGGACCTAACTTTGATCAAGCTTTAAGAAATATGGAGAAGGTACTAGAAAGATGCATTGCTACCATTCTATGTTTGATTCATGAGAAATGTCATATGATGATGACTGAAGGTGTGGTACTGGAACACTATGTTTCTATAGATAGAATCAAGGTAGACCCAGCAAAAATAGAGGTAATCCTTATTTTTCCTATACCTCGTACACAAACCGAGGTACGTAGTTTCCTTGGCTATGCAGGATATTATCGCAAATTCATATAAATTTTTTCAAGAATAGCTGCACCTTTACATGATTTAACTGGAAATGTGGAATTTTAGTGGTCTGATAAGTGTGATGTTTCATTTGCAGAGCTCAAAAGGTTAGTTTCAACAACACCAGTGTTGAGAGGGCCGAACTGGGTGTTACCATTTCACATATCTTCAAATCCATCGGATATCGCTAGAGGCATTGTCCTTGGACAGGAAGAAGAAAAGAAATCTTATGCTATTTATTTTATTAGAAAAAATATTGCTCCTGCCAAATTGAATTACACAGTAACAGAAAAACAAATTTTAGTCGTTATACATGCTATTAATAAATTTCACCACTATATAACAGGTTATCCAGTAATTTTGTATACCAGTCACTCTGTTATTAGATATTTATCCAAAAAACCTATTACTAATGGGAGGGTTACTCGGTGATTGTTTCTATTGCAGGAATTCAACATCATCATTAAGGATAGACTAGGAAGAGATAATATTGTTGCAGATTTCTTGTCTCATGTACCCAATACAGATAGTTTTTTGACATTTGAAGTCCAATTTCTTGATGAACACATGTTCATTGTGAATATTAAGACATCGTGGTATGTTGATGTGGCAAATTATCTGGCAGTTGGGAAATTTCCAGCACAATTGTCGCCAAGAGAAAGGAAATTGATTGTTCAACACAATGCACGGTTCACCTGGATCAGTGGATCAGTCAAGCTTCCAAATTCCTTATGGGCCTATCGCACAACATGGTGTAACACTACTGGCTACTCTCCTTATCACCTATTATTTGGCAAAGAACATCTATTTCCAATTGAATTTTAGATCAGGATGCTAAGAATGGCCCAGAAAATTAGACTGGTTCTTAATGAAGAACACATGCAGTGCTTACAACAGCTCAATAAGTTAGATGAAGCATGCTCCTTTCCCCTTCAACGCACAACTGTTATTCAATAGCAAAAAGGTAGCTGGCACGACAATCATATCAAGAAAAAACCCTTCTAGAAAGGTGATTGGGCGCTTCTCTATGGTTCCAGATTTCAAGATTTCCCTAGGGAATTGCAGACAAGGTAGTTGGGACCATAGGAAATCAAAGAAGTCCACGATAATGGAACTTTCACTTTAGCCACCATTGATGATTTTGTTTCTCCTTTTCTAGTAAATGGACATCGACTACGACTTCACCATCATCCACTTTCAAAAGAATAATTTTTCTAAGAAGTAAGTAATGATCCTACTATTCAAATTTTAGTTGGCTTGGAAGGTAACCCAACAGTTTCATCTCCATAAAAATTTTGTCTTTCCAACAATGTACAGATTGTATATAGTTTTCTTTAAATATTTGATTGAGTTTTTAGGTTTTTACTTTCTAGGAAAATCACTATAAAAATATTTGGATAACAAAAACTAGAAAAGATGACTGTAATGAATATAATTATCAATCTTTTTTGTTCCTTAGTGAAAAATTCAAATTTCTCTTATCTCACCTTGAAAAATCCATCAAATATAAACATTGTTTTACACGGGAGATGAATGTGTCATGCTCTGCAGCAAAAAGTCGGGTGACTGCAATAAAAGAATGCACAGTTGTACTAAATAGAAAATGAATGCATGACACTGGAAACCATCCAATACTGTGATCATTGAATAAACCTAACCATAAAATTAAATGAATGTAGTTGATGACTAATCAATCCTAGACTCGCTAAAAATTTATGTCGGGGGTTTCCAATTACTTAATTAGATGGTTGAATTTGAACATCAACAGTATTTTTTCTGAACGTAACAACTGGCATTCTATTTGTTGTGATTATTGTTCCCTTGGTGGGTAGTGTTGTTTATTCGAAGGTAACAACTATCGTTCCCTTTGTTGTGATTGTTTTTCCCTTTGCATGTAGTGGCATTCATTTGAACATAACAACTGTCGTTCCCTTTATTGCAATTGTTGTTCCCTTTGCGGGTAGTGTCGTTCATTCAAACATAACAACTTTTGTTCCCTTTGTTGTTATTTTTGTTCCCTTTTTGTGGGTAGTATCATTCATTCGAATGTAACAACTTTTGTTCCCTTTGTCGTGATTGTCGTTATTTTTTTTCGATTATAGCTGTTCATTCGATAGAAACAATTGTTGTTCCTTTTTTTGGTTGTTCCTGTTGTTTTTCCTTTCCCTTGAAAGTCACGATTTTTTACCAACAACATGTGTTGTTTCTATGACTACTCTTGATACGTTTAGCCACTCCTTTGGGTATGAAATTCACTAACTAATTTTTAATAATATCACTTCTAATTATCATAGTAATGATTTTCCATTTTTTCTTGTGGACTATCTAGCATACCTTATCAATTTTTTTATGGATTTATTTTTCCAAATTATCTTAATATTGTTCATAATCCTTAAACAATGTAATTCGTTTATTTCCCCTATATATATACGTATACTTGAATGATAATTTTCCTTCACATCATAATAAGGAGTCTAAGGCACATTTTTACTTAGAATTATTACACTTCTTACGACATCCCACACACTTAAGGAGTATATGAGCCTCCCTTAATAAATGCTAAAAAGAAAAAAAAATGGAAATAATAATTAAATATAAATAAAGAAAACAAACTTCTCCCAAAAAGGATAGGAGGTCTCATCATGATCCAACCTACCATTATCAAAAGAGATTAACATAAGTGACATTCCCGCTATGGATACCACACCAGGGCAATGGCCTTTGGCATTTAAGGTCAAAGGACAAGAGGTCTCATCACGCGCCGACTTGTTCACTTAGATTACAATATAGTGAGTGGAATTTTTGTTATATGACTACCAAATTAGGATAGTGGCATTTTTGGGAAAATACTAATCAAAATATTTATTGATGATACTTGATCATCTATGGGTTAAAAGGAAACCATGTTGAGGCTATGGACGCTTGTTGGCAGTAGTGGATATGCCTATGGTATGGAAGTTTATCTTAAATATGCTAATTTTTTATTGTGTTCGTAGACTTCCTTTCTTAAAAAAGAGGCTATCATTCCGGTTATATTCAACACAAGGGAAAGTAACAAAGTTATGACATGTGGCATATTTATAAAATGTGAACAAATTAGACTACTCAGAATATTCTTCCTTTACATATTTGAACATTGATATTTGAACTTTTACTTCTCACAAAAGGTTTGATTATCGTTCATGATTAAACATTAAAGTGATTTGAAAGTTATTAATTGTCGCTCTCCCAGCGGCGGTGGCATAATAATTATCCCTCACTTTATTGGCCGCCATCATTACATTAACACATATCGATGGTCAAGGTCGATGTTTTCATTTATCAGGGGGTGGATATTACACACGATTATTGATAGACCATAATGATTACAATTAATGGGAAAATTTGTATTTCTATATACCATTGTTGTTCTGTAAATTTTACCATTTCTAGTAATTGTTTCTCATGGGATGGTCGAACTAAGTTTGTAGTTGGGAATGATAGTTGCTTCAATTGTTTATAGAAGGCATGGTTTACCTAATCATCCACCGTGAGCTCACATTGCTGCAAGCAACTGACGAATCAAGGGAAATTCTACATTGTCCGGGATGGACGCAATACTTTAACAGACTGTAGGGATTAAATATAAATGTCGTTGTATCATTTTTCCAAAACATACAGGACGGGAGTCTTAGTAATTCTAGGAATACAAATACTAGTTATGGATGCCATTATAGTTTAGGTAACATGCCTCCCAAATGAAGGAACACAGTGGATCGAGAAATACACAACACTAAAGGAGGTTGTGGAGTCCTTTGCAGAACCAGGGGAAGAATTCAACAAAAAGGGGAAAGGCCTTAACCCCTCTACTCTTAGAGAACCATGTAGGTAGATAGAAGGAGTGGTACAAAGATATATCACATGAAACAGGCGATACGACATGGTGACACCTCACCACCTCAATCTGCTGGAAGTACTAAAAGAACGGTTAGTGATAAATTTACCATTCTTTTTGAATACCATGTTGCATGAAGTCACCAGAAGAACCCAAAAGGAAAAGACCCTACCAATGTAATTAGTCAACAGAGGTTAGTAAAATTGATAGTAAAGAGGGCCTTAAACCATACACAAATAACTTAGGAAGAATTAATTGACCTTGATAGGCCCCTACAAATTGAGCAACCTAAATTCCACCATGAAATTCCCCCACATGGAATAGAGGCAGCCCAGACACAAGGAAATAATTCCCAAATTGAATTTCCATTACCCCAACATGAAATGCAAGAAGACCTCATTTAGTTGGGATAAACTTAGAAAATGCAAAAAGGAACATCAAAGAAGAGGAGACAGAGAACAATTTATGTTCGTGAAACCTCCACTGTAAAAAGAATAATGGGTAAAGAGACAACACAACTTGAAAGCACTCAGGAAACTGTACAAACAAAACAAAAATCACGTGAAACCCTTGCAAAACAACATGATGATTTTTTAAGACGTTATGAAGAAGAGATGGTCCAAGTATTGAGAAATTTTAGGATATCACTTACTGAAGATACAAACAGGTCTATAGAACCCCAATAACCAACTCCTTCTCATTCAAACCCTATCTTTGATCTTCCTGATATGGAGATGCCATATCCCGAGGGAGAATAACATCCATAACCCCAGTTTGATGAGAACAATCCTTTATAACAACCAAAGCACCCCAAAGATACAAGGAATCAATTACCAGATTATCAAGGAGGGGAATACATTGAAATTCCCCATAGACAGAAAGAAACAACAGGAAAAGGCAATAACATAATCAGAAAATTAGAACATGAAAACAAGACATTGAGGAAAAGGGTTAATAAAATAAAAGTATTTAAACAAAGAGTTGGAAGAATGAAAGAAACAATTAGAAAACTGAAGAAACAACTAGAACAAGGTGAAAAATCCCATGAGAAGAAGAAATCTAAGAGAGATAGAATACAGGGAAGAAATCCACTTCCCAGAAGGACAGTTCATACTAATTTTGTTGAAGCACAAACAAAATTTCATGCTCCTTTGGAAAAAGTTGAAACAAAAACTCAGACAGAGGCTCCATCAATAATAGAAACAATTGAGCAGACTGAATAAGTATTTCACTCCCCTAAATAGGACGCCATTATTAAAATTTTGGAAGAATAACTAGAACAATCGCAACAAAGCCTAACTCAATCCAGAAGTGAAATGGTAATAGTGTCAGTGCATCAGAAAGCTATCAGACAACTCAGAGCCATGTCAGCAATTGAGAATGAGACCTTTGTTGAGATCAACAAAGATAAAGAAAATGTGAAGAAGATACAGGGCCAACTTGATGGAGATTTGGAGAAAATCAAAGAGATTTTTTCTGTTTATTATGATATTTTAGCTTGCAGGGTCCCTACTACTAATTATGCCATATTTTTAATAGAACGTTATTTGTTACTAAAAGTAAACACTATTAGGGTAGGAACAAATTCTGAGTTCACCATTGTTTCTAATTTTGTTTCATGTTTTAAAGAAAAAGAGTATGAAGTACAATAATTTATTTGTGAACTATATCTTCACAACTTCATCATAGAAGAAAAAAGAAAAGCGAACCCTAATCCATTCACTCGGGACATCCAGTTTCAAACCTTCATGTCTTTTGCCAAAAATCAAACCAGGTGGGCTAAATAACATAAGGTTTTCATGAAAAGGGAGAATGGACTAGACTTATGGATGTGAGGGGAACCTCCTAAATCCTTTGATATAATTATGCAACATAGAGAATTCATGAAGAGGGATAAGGTTTTGGAATCTTTAGCCCCTATCCATAGACAGATTGTACATTCAGGGCTATAGTATTTTTGGAGAGATTAAAGAAGAATCCTTTTCTGCTACCAAATTAAGATGGAATGTCTCTCCAAATGAAGTCAAGAACATGGAATCATTTGGTTTCAGAAATTTTCAAGAAACTACTTTCAGGTTAGAGAGGTAGGCCAGAATGATCATGGAAGAAGGGCCTTATTAGATTAGATACAGGTACAGTTCTCCCATTATTTGGTATCCTTCAGAGGGTTATCTGAGTGACTATGAAATTCGCAAGAAAAGAGAATATGTTGATTTTGAAGAGCTTAAAGGTAAGAATGGGTTTTGAAGACCTAGAGAAGAGACCTCTCCACCCTTCAGTATCACTTCTTTGCATATAAACTCTATTGTTGCATGAGGACATGCAAAAATGTAAGATGGGGGATATGTTGGGTTGAGAAAAAGGTATAAATATTCTCCTTGTTACTCTAATTTGTGATATATTCTTTGTTGACTTTTCTATTAATTTGAAGTAATTAGGAAATAAAATGGTTAAAAAGTATTTAGGAAATATTATTAAATGATATTAGATATTTTCTTAATTTTGGTTTGAATTGCTTTGATTTTATGCAGAAATGGACAATTATTATTAACTAAAGATAATTAAGAAGATCATGAAGATGCACACGACATTGAATATTGAAGAAATCAGGCACAAAATGGTTCAAAGGAATATTGACTCTTCATCTTGCAATCTTCATAAATAGTAAAAGAAATCATTAGGATCTCTCGATCCTCGGGATAGCTTAATTTACTTATTTCATTGTAATATATAAAGGATAGTGAAAAATAGAGAGATACCAAGGATTTTAACCAAACATTTGAATCTCTTAATTTTTGACATTATGTACAACAATCCATTGTAAATGATTTATCAGATATGGAATTAATGAAAGCTTCAAGCATTTTGATCATTTCTGCGTACTGATTTCTTTGTACAAGTACATTATGAAGACCATGGGCCCAGTAGGAAGGAGTTACTGTCTCACCTATAATCGTATCAATTCTGTTATAGTTATGTGATTTGAATTTCTTTTCAACAGTTAAGATAAACTCATTAGTGTGTTGATTCTTTTATGAATTGGTTATGTTGTTCATTTGCAGAGAATATATGTTTCATTTAAAGATTATCGATTGCTATTCCATTTCCAACTATTGTTAATTTATCGTCTGTAGATTCCTTTCATTTAAATCCACATTTGTTGTTTCTTTCGTTAAATTCACATTTTTTGTTCCTTTTGTTTAATTAACATTTGATGTTCCTTCTTAAATATGCAGTAGATCGTTGTTCCTTTCCAGTAGATTAATTAATCATTGAGAGATTGATTCATTAAATTTTTTCATAGATTAAATTATTATTTCTTAGATAAATGAATTCAGTAAATTGATTGATTATTTGATTGATGGTGTCTTAAGATTACCATTCTGTTGAGTGAGTTATGAGTTTTAGATTTATTTTTTATGAATGCATGAAAAATTTGATTATTGCAGTAATTTATATAGACTCAGATTTGTTGTAATTGGATTAGCTACACGATTTAAACCTCTATGACTATCTGAATAGACTTTGATGACATTCTTGAAAAATAAGACGAATCCTTGATTGATAAATTAATGTCAGACTAATGTTGTTTTTAGGACATCTTTAGTTCCCAACAATAACATTCTCATTTTGATCCCCAAATTAGCAATGCATATATGTGTATATGATGAAAGGCCAAGATACAAATGATGTAATATGTAAATATTCTAGATTTAAGTTTAATAATAAAAATACATCACTGACTACATATGGAGGAGGAAGAAAATGATAGGGGATATTATTCCACAAAAGAGGAAGGAAAATGGGCTTAGGGTGCTCAAATAGGGGTGCTCAAAGAGGGGAAGGGGAATTAATTGGTTTGATCTAATCCTAAGTCATGTACCCCAATACTATCCTAATTCATATAAAACTTGTTGTTAGTGGGAGAGATGAGATATGTGGGATTATTAAGAAGAGACATGGTGAGTTGTGAGCATGTAAATATATAATTAAATAATTTTGGTTGTTATTGTATTCTTGAAAATTATTATAAAAAAATCCTTGTATAATATATATGTTAGCATACTATCACTATGAAATAATGTTCGGCATGGATATTATTGAAACCATGAATAAATTATTCCCATGTGAATGTGGAATTATTTGCATTGAAACAAAAAAGTGAGAGTTGAGAATCCTTGGATTCCCCCACAGATATGTTTCCTAGCCAATCTATCCTAGAGCTTAGGAAGGAAGATGGATATCCCAAGGGACTACATAGAAAATAATGGGATCCCATTCCTTAGGTTGTGCAAGATGACGGGAAACTAATCCAATGGGTTTGGAATTGTATGAGATTATAAGATTGTGATAAATGGAAAATTGTGTTGTGTGAGAGAATTAGAGCTAGCCACAAGAAGAGTTTTTCCTTGTGGAAACAAATCCTTAACTTCGGGGTGGATTTTTTGCAAAAATATTACACGAAACAAAGAGCCTATTGTTGGGAAGAACATCCTTCATATACAATTACTTGGTGTTTTATTTCCATAAATGTAAGTGTTATGTTTTATTGATTATTATGTTGATTTAATATTTTTTTATGTTACTAATTTAATGTTGTTATATGTACCTCAATAACTATGCATATGTAACATTGAATGGTTAATTACATTTTCATAAGACTGCTTGTCATATGGCATGCATTAAAAAATTAATAGCACAACAATGAGTAAATTGGTATTAGAGAAAGAAGATGAAGGAAAATTGTTGTTTCATGAGGTACCATGTATCCTCAATAGGTATAGAGGGTAATAGTTATGTTATAAAGTGGTATAAATGATTAAATATTAATATTTTTGGGAGGAATTTGGAGTACCCCAATAGTGTATGAACATGGTTGGAGATGTTATGAAAATTTGTTGTTTTTATAGAAGTACCCCATATCCTCAATGGTGGATAGAGGGTGTTGGGTACTTTAAAAGAAGGATGGGACATTATCAATGTGTATCAAATACAAATCCTTGAAAAATATCACACTCGAGAATCAATACACTTTACCCAAGAATGATGATTTTTTAGATCACTTGCAACATGCCAAGTACTTCACCAAGTTGGATCTCAAATAGGAATACCACCAGATACATGTAAAATACGAAGACACCTCGAACAAAACCTTCAATACAATGCAAGTTATTTATTAATGGTTGGTCATTCCTTTTGGTTTATGTAATGAATGAGCTACATTTATGCAATTGATGAATCATATATTATGTCCCTCTTTACATTGATTTGTGATAGGGTAGTTGTAGGACATATTGGTTTATATTTATATCTATAAGGAGAGAATCTCATGTCTCATGCGGGTGTTATAAATTTTTAAAAATAATAATTTTTTTCCTAACCTTAAGGATGTGAGTTTTCTCAACAATCATTGGTGTGTTTGGGATACGTGATTGGTGGAGGAAAAATCAAGATATATTGTGTGAAGATAAAGGTCATCCTAAAATGTTGATTTCCTACTAATGTCATTGAATTTAATATAATTGTTGGGGAAAATCAATACAAATGGAATTCCATAGCATCCTTTTCAATGGTCACTGTACCACTTGATCCCATAACAACCAGTGGTAAGAGTTTCAAGTGGGGAAAGAATCAAAAGATATATTTCAATGAGATGAAATAAAAGATCAATATAGGACTAATATTTTATTTTCCCAACTTGCATAAGGATTTATAAGTGGAGAAAGACAGAAGTGAATATTCTATGGGAGTGTTCTTGATGTAGGGAAGTAAGGGAATATGATCTATCATTCTAAAATGTTTAATGGGGTATTATTGAACTACCCTACATATGATAATGAACTCTATGCCTTGGTTTAGGATATTGAGAAATATAAGAACTATCTAATGGGAAAGGAAATCA
This sequence comes from Picea mariana, assembly GCA_032191745.1. NCBI lineage: Eukaryota > Viridiplantae > Streptophyta > Pinopsida > Pinales > Pinaceae > Picea > Picea mariana. Next base: position 41,887 of record JASDQU010244722.1, on the reverse strand, counting down.
TTATCCTCATTTATTACCAACCATTACATTATTTATATTCCCATAGTAAGCTTCAACAAACTAGAAATTACAAGTGGATGGGGATTTTGCAGCAGTTTCATCTAGTCATAAAACATAAGAATGGTAGAACTAAAAATTATCTAGAATGGATAATTATATAATATTTTATCTATTTTGGTACTTTTTGCATGGAAATATTAAACGAATTTCCTTGCAGGGCCCATTTTAGGGGCAAATCCCATTTTGGAAATTTGTGGTCCAAAAAATTCTTGAGTCATTTTGAGACATCAAACATTAATTTTTTGTGTAAAACATTTACAAGTAAAGCTACCAACTCCTAGAAAATGGTATACACATTCATGCCTCTCCAACAATGAAAAAATCAACTTAATCAAATCTTGAATGTACAATTTATGCCTCCGATAGGTTTACCTACTTTATTGACCACCATGGTACGAGTGTATGCCAAGTCATCTCGTATTACTCACACATGTGGGGATAGACATGTGTGTAATTGCAATAAGATTAAAGAAGTTCCAAACCTTATCACTAATTGAGGGTTAAGGCATGCAAAAAACCTAACTCTATATGGCTATGAGGTTATGTTAAATATTGGGTTTCTATGAGGAGGAGGGCTTCCATTCTTTACAACTGTACTTGTTACATAGTTAAGTAGAGCATGTAGGAGTGGGATTTCAAAGAATAAATCAGGGGGAAGTATATTCTATAGTATCCATTCAGGCCACAATGTCATAGAAAACTACACTGTGAGTTCCCCTTTCTTTGTGTTTTCATTTTCATAATTGAGGAAAAGAGAGAAGAGCATAGGCCTCACCTTCTAACTATCATTTCTCCATTTTTGGTTTCCCAAGATACATCTTGTATTCAATGTGTGGATGGTGTGTTCACGGAATTTGTTTTACTTTTATATTTTAGCTATTTAAAGAAATATAACCAATAAGCTAGTAATAATTAATCGAGTATGTAAGGAAATAAATTTTATAATTTAAGATTTTAGAATATTACACGATTTGTTTTGACAAAATGTTCTAGTGGAACATCCATGGAATTTTGCATATCATATTAGTATTAGAGTAGGTTTATTTGGGGTATTTGTGGAAATTTTTAGGATCCAAGAATTGGATTAAGAAGAAAGTTGCATAACCATAACAAAAGAGAAATTTTAGAGGCTATAATAGCAAGTCATTGATATCTCTTGCAACATGGACATTCTCATGGTGGCTCTACTGAATAATTTCAGACATTTCATAGAAATTGTTGGCTCTAACTGTTAGGGAAATTGCCTTCCTAACCCCTCATGTAGGTGGAATAATATAGTTTCCATGTAATAAAGATCAATATTAATAAGGCCTAGTAATAAGGAAGAATGAGTCAAATGTAGGAAGACATAATAGAAGATTCCACTTCTGGAAAGATCTTCCTCTAGATTGTTCTATTGGTAGATAGATTTAGTATAAATTGGAGTCGATGGAATGGGATTTTTTGTATTGATAATTATTGTAATAGATTGTTTCTTTGCTAGAGGTTGCCCCCTCGAAGAGACAAGTGAACATTGTTTCCTATCAATAAAGGTGTTATTTTGGTGTTGTGGTTGCTTATGTTTTGATGTTTCAATGTTATTCTCTGTCGTATTTCTATTTATTCTATTATAATAGATATGGTACCTAACAAGTGGTATTAGAGAAATTTCCTTGGTAGGAATTGTGGGTTAATTTTTTTTCAAGGTAGAGATGTGTTCTGACATTTTAAAAATACAATGATTTATCATTCAATGCATAAATTTGTGGTAGGGGAAGCATACACGCAGGAAATACAAGAGGTAATTAAGATCACATTGTTTGACACCAATGTAACCCCTGTTGGTACCCCTTCAAGTAATACCACATCAAACAATGCACGTATATGGACTAACTTAGGTATCTTGCAACCCTCCATAGATCAACTGATCAGTCGCCTGAGTTTTATAGTGAAACCAAGAAATACACATGGGAAGATACTATCTATGACCTTGGTAATTGGGTAGTATCAATAAGGGTATGGTCTAGCCTCCTTAGTTGGCGTCCTGAGTTATTGGGTCAAGTACTACTGTTCAACCCCACACTTATATCAGAGAGCTATAGCACAGGGAAAATCATTTTCTATAGGAACTCTGAGAACCCTAACCTTTGGGACATAAACATAATAAAGAACATATATTTCCATGTAGCCTTGGCTCATGCATTCTTGTTGAGAAATTACTACACATTTTTTCCTGTTAAGAATTTGGGCATTTCAACACTACAATATTATTCAGATCGTAGTATAACACTGCAGGAGTTTAAAAAAAAAATTGTTTGGGGCCTTCCTGCACCCTTATTTGAAACCTATCTCATTGGAATCCTCTTTTCATCATGATCGCAGTAATACCTATCATTTTTCAACGATTTGTTTCTCTATGGTCCCGACCCCTTTATTTGGGACCTACCTAATTGGATTCCCTATTTTTCACCAATCATCGTTATTCCTGTCACTCGTAACCATTTTTTGTGTGGAACCATATGCCCCCTTCCTGTTCCCTCCTTTCACAATAGCCCACACCTGTAGTTAATACCTTGAATCCCACCTCAATACCTTGTCATCTGATTTCTCTATGACCTAGAAGTAAGTGTGACAAATCAATACCAATATTACCACCCTAAATGGCACTATTATCACCATCAATTCCAACATGAATTCTTCCATAGAAACCAAAATGGAAAACCTAAAACAAGACATGACAAAGGACTTCTCTTCCCACATGGAACGCCACCTTTCCAGACAACATGAATCCTTTACTGGCAAGTTTTTCACCAAAATACATATTCCTGGAGACCTTCCCTTATTTGACCAACCTTTGCACCCCGAAGGTGATACTTCCTCCAATTGCCATACTTTTCCACCCAATCAATTTCAACATGACCTATGCCTTCCTGGAGTGGATGTCAAAACGTTTAATGGCTGAGATCCCATGGTTTGGGTCACCCAAATAGAAAACTAATTCTCTTTGCATGGAATTACCGATGCATTGGCCAAAATCCATTATGTTGTTCTCCATTTGGATCTTGAACGAAGACCATGGTGGCAATAGCATAAAAAGGCACGCCAAGGGTATGTGTCTTTGATCCAGATTTTATGAGTAGAATGAAATGAATACAGATTATTAACAGTGATTAACAAAAAATAACAGAGATACAGTAAAACTGGTTTTCTATTCAATAATGAAATAAGCTAAAAACTATAAAATGCAGCGCAAACAAGATTGCTGGAATGTTGGCGGCTTATCTCTTAGAAGAGATGTGACGGTTGCGCTCATTCGCAAGAAGATGATTACAATGAGGCTATGAAGGAATTTTTACAATAAGCAGGAGTGTCAAAAACCCTATACATCCAAAAACATAACCCTGGGATATGAAGCGCCAAAAGTCATGTGGGCCCCATTTGGGTAAGTTAGTACATCAACTTCCTGGGGTCGTAACTTTTACATATGATCTCTGTTTTAGGCGTATGATAGCTCATTGGAAAGGTATCGTTGAGGAGATTAATTTTAGATACAATATCAAAGGAAATTACTTATTGAAAACCTATTTTCCAAAAAGAAAATTATTTAGGGCCTCAAAATGGCCCCAGAAGTTAAAACCTACTAAAAATAGTAAATTACCAAAATTGCCAGAAAATTGTTTTGAGTTAGTTGGAAAAGGTTGGTGGCCACTGATATCCATATGGATCAATCCTACCTCCTTAGGAAGAAATGGTCTCCATTGTGTTTAGGTCCCCCATCAGATGATGAAATTTCTGCTGAATTTGGCCCCGGGTGAGCCACTTGCCTTGGTGCAGGAGATGCCCTGCTTTGACGACTCGATAAAGATGGATCCTTTGTTGTCGCGTTCCCTTGATCTCTGTGTCCACAATATGATCATTCGATTCCTTTTGTATGTAGTCGAGGTTGATCTCTGTTGATGTTAGTTGTTCTGCTACTTCTGAGGTGTCCAATAATGGTGGGAAATAAGGGCGAAGGAGATCCACGTTGAACACTGAGTGCAGGACAAGGAAAGGAGGAATGTTGATCTCAAAAGAATTATTCCCCATGGCCTTGGTGATAGTGTATGACCCATAATAGAGTGGGAAAAGCTTCCTATGGGGTCTTGTAAGGCGTTCTTTCCACAAGTGCAACCAAACTTTGTCTCCCACCTGAAACTTATATGGCACCTGATGTTGATCATGGCGATGTTTGCACTTGTCATTGGACTTATGTAGGATACCCTGAACATGTTGACAGATGTTTTGGATCCTCTCAATAAACCAGGTGTCTTTTTCATCTTCAGTTGGAGCAGGAGATGAGTCGATCGAGGTGACTGCAAGGGGCATTACAACATCTATGGGACCCAGTGTTTGGAATCCCAACCCCACTTGAAAGAGGCTGTGGTCGGTTGAGATATGCAAGGCTCAGTTGTAGCTATGTTGGACGTAGGGAAGGCTCTCGTCCCATGTGTGAGGGTGCTTTGAATTATACATGCGAAGGATATGCCCAATAATTTGATTTACAACCTTGGTTTGGCCATCTGTCTGGGGGTGGAAGGCTGTGAATTTGGTGATCTTGTTGTCTAGCAATGACCAGAGGCTTGACCAAAACATGCTAAGAAATCAGCTATCCCAATTTGAGACAATGGTTTGTGGGATTCCAAAATGTACCCATACTCGTTCAAAGAAGAGCTTGGCAGTGGCCTCTATTGTAATGATCTTCTCGCAGACAACCATAATCACCATCTTAGAAAAGAGATCAACAACCACAAAAACACAGTCATTTCCCTGCTTGGTGGATGGGAGGCCCAACATGTAGTCCATTGATATGTATTCCCATAGCCTATCAGGAGTAGGAAGAGGGGTGTATAGACCCTGTTTCTTAGTGGTCATTTTGGCAATAGCGCAGGCAGTGCAGGACCTAATATACTTGCTGACCTCCTCTCGAAGTTTCGGCCAGTAGAAATGTTTTTGTAGCATTTCCATTGTCTTTTCAACACCAAAGTGTCCTACCACCCGAATGTAGTGGGCTTCCCAAATTAGCTTCACTCGCTCACTTGATCGAACATAGATATGGCCTAGATGACACAACAACCCATCTTGAAGATGGAAATTATTAACAACTTCATTTGCACCCAGCATTTGGTAGGTGGTCACAAAGTTAGGGTCTGTCTTAGAGAGTTGGGGCCATCCAGAGGTCTCATGGCCGCAACAGTCTAGCACCGTGGTGAGTTCCACAATTGGAGGTATGTTGAGGCAATTAGCGACGAGATTGGTGCTTCCTGTTTTATACTTGATATTGTGGTGAAATTGCTGCAAGTATGTGGACCACTTTTGATGGCGGTCATTTTGCAATTTTCCCTATGTCTGCATCAACTCAAGTGGATTATGATCAGTGTGGTGTGGATGATTGTATCTTTCCCAAGAATGTAATGTCTCCACTGGCGGAAGCCTTGCACAATGGAGTACATTTCTTTGTCGCAAGTAGGGTACTTACTGACAGTATCTGACAATGTCTCACTATGATAGGCTACAGGGTGGTTGTGTTGAGTGAGAACAATGCCCATAGCATAGTCTGAAGCATCTGTCTTGATCGCAAAGGGATGTTGCCGGTCTGGTAGTGAAAGTACTGGGGTTGAGTGCAAGCGCTACTTCAAATCATCAAATGCTTGTTGTTGGGAATGACCCCACACAAATTTCGCCTTACCACCACCCATGTTTATTTGGTTGAGGTTCCATGCAATATGGGAGAATTCCAACATGAACCTGCGGTAGAAATTTGCAAGGTCCAAGAACCTCCGAAGCTTTGTGAGTGTGGCTGGGGCCGGCTAGTCACGGATGAATTGTATCTTGGCTGGATCCACATGTACGCCATGGTGATCAATGATGTATCCCAAGTAGTGGACCCTGTCCATGCCAAAGGAGCATTTTTCCAAGTTGGCATATAGCTTGTGCTACCGCAGGGTGTGCAAAACCTGCTGAATATGCTACAAGTGTTCGGCCCAAGTCTTGCTGTAAATTAGAATGTCATCCAGATGCACCACTACAAAAGTATTGGTGAATGGTTGCAGGATATCATCCATCATCCT
>JASDQU010244722.1:23556-35691 GCA_032191745.1 Picea mariana | reverse complement strand
AGATCGCGATATATTCTCCATACGGACTCCGTTTGAGAAAGTAAATATACCGCTGGAATCAGGAAGACGAGACGGACACAATGGAACTGTTTTTGTCGCATTCTGAGCACTTTGAAAATTGAGCAAAATTTGATCCCCTGATCAATGGCTACCATCCGGGTTGGTCGATAATTGCACTGAGTGTACATTCATAGACTGAGTGGGATTGGAAGACACAGACGAGGCTGGTCCTCCTACAGTCTAGCTTAAAGACAACTCTTTTAACTGGTTCGTCACCGAGTCTATAAAATTTACATTGGCGGAACCTGCAATGCCATCGACATGAGGTTCAGGCTATTTCCTAAGGTCGTAAGTAGACCATGGTGCATCAGGAAGGAGGTGGTATAACATCCTAGACTGAGCATATATCAAATCTAACTGATGGGATCTAAAGATAGATTCTTCCTCAGTGGTAACCCTAGAAGTAGCAACGTCCTTGGAGATAGGGGCGTGAAAAGACTTAAGGAACCATTCTAAAAGAAAGGCTGGGAGTATAGGGGTCTTAATAAACCTCTTTCATCTACGCCACTCCTGGATATGATCTGAGATATGAGTGGTGGTATCGTGGTGTAAAGTAGACAACAACTCTAAACCAACATCATAACGAATGGGCAATTGGAAGTGGTTAAGAAAGACCATCACCAACTGACTAAAAGTCCCATATGCCCCCCTTGGTAGATCAATATACCATTTCGCAGCAACTTCAATAAGGGTGCATTGAAATAATCTCAAATGAATAGAATTGTCACTAAGGGAGTTTGACGAGCACCAAAGGTGAAAATTAGTGATTTGATCACCAGGATCCTCTCCATTCTTACCTTCAAACTTTGGGATGTCTGAAGGAATTTTGGTGGGGACCGGGGACCATGTAGGATCATGACTCATAGGGTCATTCATTAACTTAGACAAATCTGGCATATTAAGCATGGCTAGAAAAGGGAGATGGGGTTGTGACATCTAGCCCCAATCTCTCGAGACAGATTGTGCTTGCGGATTCGAAGGCCATCCAGGGTTCTGGTAAACACCATGGCTCCCAGCATTATAAGGCCCTCCTCTGGGATGATTCATATAAGGTGGGTTGGGCATCATTCCAACATGAATGTTTTGTTGAGGGTTATAGAAACTGCCCCCAGTCGGCTTAGATCTAGGTTGGGGGTTACCCAAAGTGTGAAACTGACCACCCCTAGGTTGGAAACCGGAGGATAGAGGCAGATTCATCAGGCCAAGTGTATTGGTCGGAATATGCACTGAGGAGGTAGGATTGTAGGATAAAACTTGAGTCAAAACTTGTCCACCAGGTTGACTATTCCACCCAAAAGTAGGAGGATTGGACCCAGGGTTAAAAGCATGCATACCTCCCATATTAGGAGTCATTTGAGGGATTTGAGATCCACCAAATGAGAAAGTAGTGTATGGAGGTGTGCTTCCCCCAAGCCCAACACTAGCATTAGGGCCAGCAACTGGGATGGAGTTCGAAAACTACAAGGTGAAGTTAGGAATACCATAAGAAAATGGATTAGAAGCCATAGGGATGGACTGAACATTGTAGCCTGGTGAGTGGCCAAAAGACCCAAAGGGGTTTGAGGCGATATCATGAGAATTAACTATAGGTCGGGCCATAGTAATGATAGGTGCCTCTGATACTACAACCATGGAGGTTGCAAGAGTCGAAGGGGTGCCATTAACTACAGTGGGTATGAGAGTCGAAGGGCTCCCAATATTCTGAAGAATAGGTTCAATACTCGTCCTTGTAGAATCACAAGTCTGAGCAGTGGATGTGTGTGTACCATGTGTAATGACTCTATGCCTTTTAGAAGGCAAGGACATGAAATCTGGTGGTAACTGTAAAAAGAGACCGGACTGGTGGGGCGGCTGGTCCGACTCCACGATGACTTAAGACTCTAAAGATAAAAGATATATCCTAAGGCCAACTAGTAAGCAAAGAGCACACCAAAAGTTAGATGCCCAATATGCATGCAAACAGGCTAAAGTGGTTGAGTGGCCTCCCTCCCTAAAGAAGGTATGTCTCGTTCAAGAGGGACCTGAGACTCCTTGCTAAAGATTGGAGGTAACATAATCAGTTATAGGGGCCCTCATGGGCTTAAAAACCAGTCGGTCAGATCCCCCCGGAGAGGTAATCCTCCATAAAGGTTGTGTGTTGTCCGACCCTTATCTGACCTAGGGTACCTGCAGAATAACCCCTGCAAGTAACCTATGAGATACCTAAGTCAAGGAACTAATAAACCATTGTATAATAGATGCACAAGCGAGCAGTCATAAGTTCGGATCATTGTATGGGCAGGGTAGCAAAGCCCGAAACCTAATAAGCGTCGCCTCTCACAGAGGTATGGGCAATAACAAGATCCCCAAATACGAATAAATCCATAGAAATATCTCTGACCCTAGGCGAGTATCCAAGGGATATCCCTTCAACCAACTTCATGCGACCTCATGATTAACTTTGGTGTGAGCGGAGCCTCCCGATCTTACCAATGATTAACTCAGACACATATGTTGATTTAATTGCCTTGAAGAAGTTTACTCACAAAATCCTATTCCAAGGCACTAAATCCTAGGCTAGTTTGTGCACCCTAGAAAGTAAAATCATTACTAATATATTTTAAATTATAGCATTGATTTTATGGCCATGATTACTCAAAAAGGTATATGGTGATGAAATCAATGGTGTTATGACTCTGCAAGAAAGTAAATATGAAAATAATGCAAAGTCGTAACTTTCAATTTTTGATGAATGAAATGCCCCTAAAAAACGATGCAATTTTCAAATTCAAATCTATGATTCAGATTATGCACTAAACTAATGATAAAAAACTCAAAAGACAAATGCCAAGCAATGAAAAATACCTATTTTTTTTGTATTTCAATATATTAAAACTAAAAATGCATGAACTGAAAAGTAACTTGATATATAAACATGACACGAATTAACGAAAATAAATTCATCATAAAAAATCGCATGTAACCATTTTTGAAACAGTAATTCCCATAATTCCATAATTTTATACACCTTAACAAAAAGAGGTTCATCACAAAATTTGGGCTATAGCCATTTCTAAGCATATTCACATGTATATTGTTAGGGGTAATTAGAAAATTAAAAAAAAAATAACATCGCACATAAATTTAATATCAATTGCTTTCACCTAAAGGTCTAGACTTTGAAATTCATTTGATCGGTGAATCAGAGTGTTATCCATCTCAATTAAGTTAAGTTTTTCCACATCACAAGCCACTTGTCAAGCCTATCTGGTCGGTAGCAAAACCATTATTTTTGTTTTGTTGGATTGGACCATTACTCGATCTCAGCTTGTCATGGTAGGTGGCATTATTGGTGTAAGGCAGAGGTATCAACAATGGGATTGGTAAATTGAGCGTGCTTTTTATTGTCTCTTAGTAATTGTGGCCTTCAAATAGATCTTGAGGTTGGAGGATTCACAGTACAACTTCATATTCAAATCTCTCAAGTGGTCCTCAGCTCAAATCTCACCCTTGGCAAGTCTCGGAGTATGTCCCAATGAGGTGATATGGTTGACTGAATACCTTCAGGATGGCTTGGAATCTCTAATAGTGGTCACTTTTCTAGACTCATCAGAGCTATTGTGGACGGTTACTGCCAATGAACAAACTGAGGATGCATTTAATGAACAAACTGAGGATGAATTGGTTACCTAGTGGTTACTGCCTATCAAGATGCATTTACTGAAGAATATGTTGATGGATTGGTTCCCTGGAGGATGAAAAAAAGAATCTATTGATGGATTGGTTACCTGGTGGATGGATTGGTTATCTAGAGGATGCAACAAAGAATTTGTTGATGGATTGGTTACCTGGTGGATGGATTGGTTATCTGGAGGATGCAACAAAGTGATTGTACCTAGATATATGGAGCAATGGGTTGGATGCATAAGAATTTAATTTACAAACAAAAAAAATGGCCTGGTACTGTATGCCTGTAGTAACAACGTGAATCTGTGGTAGAACATTTATTAAATTCAAGGTCAAGGTTCCAAAATCGAAGTCGAACCTCTACCCAATTCCAAAATTAAATTACCTCAAAGGAAAACATTAACGAACATCAAGTAACATTAATGGGTTTTGTATTACGTACCATTAATGGGTGAGGCAGAGGAAAGTACCATTAATGGCAGAGGCAGAGGCATGTCTAGATCGTCTAACACACAGAGACATAAGGAAAGGATTCTCTAAAGAAAAAAAAAGAAAGGATTCACCAAGTTTCATACAGACAGAATATACAAATAGGTTAATTTTTCTTGGATTCCCTAAGTTTCATAGAATACTTGTTTGCAGGTTTAGAATGGATATTTTAACATCAATAATTACCTTAACAATAATTTGAATATTTTTAGAAAAATATAACCAAATATCTACTGAAATTACATCAAGTTTCTACATTTTAATATAAAAACATTGAATACTCACTTGGCTATTGCCTATAGAAAAAAGCATTGAATACTCTATCAATGCTGGAATCGCATTGAATACTCTATCAATGTTGCAATTGACCATCTCATAGAATTGGCAGTAACCTTATTTTTAGGCAAACGCATTGACCATCTCATTGAATACTCTATCAATGCTGGAATTGACCATCTCATAATATTCTACTCGAAAGTGAGATTCCTCCCTCAATAATGAAAAAAAAAAAAATACATACCTTATTTGCTGCAGGGGCGTATATTATGAACATAATCACATAGACTGCTTCCAATATAGCACTCGCCCCGGGCTTGATTAATCCATAATATGTCCACTGCGCAACGCTCAATAATGTACATATATACGGAAGAGAGCTGAAATCTTTTGTGGACTCATTATGCACTATGCGCCAAAACATTTTCCTGCATTCAATCAAAACCTAATGAACAATACTCCCAAAATTCAACAGCATCACTGTGAAACTTCATATATTCAGCGATTCAAAACATTTGAGAACTTACACTGGCGAGATGAAAATGAGGAGCGATATCACATTTCTTGCATCAGAAGGATCACATCGTACTCTAATTTTTTAAAGCCCACATGATATCTTAAACCGTATTTACATTACAACAGAAAGTGATTCAAATCTCCAGCAGTAAATGCAGCTTTGATCCATAGTGAGAATCTCACCTATCACACCAAGAATGAAGCTCACATCTACCAGGTCCATTACACTCATATTGATTGTGGATTGATAAGATATTGCAGAGCTTGCTCAGTGGCATGGAAATCGTGCAGGCCATTTCCACACCTAATAGTACACCTAAGAATTGGCCATGTGAAGCATGGAAAAAGGTGCTAACTAGAAACAGGACTTAAAGTCTACATGCCTACATGACCTATTTGTGAATCCAACTTTCAAAGTATACAGACAGCCTACATGACCTATTTGTGAATCCAACTTTCAAAGTATGCGAATCCAACATTCAAAGTATACAAACAGACATAAAGAAAGGATTCTATCAAGAAGCCTGAGCCACCGCACGATTTGGATGATGTCAAGGAGATAGAGTAGTACCGCACGATTTGGATGATGTCAAGGAGATAGAGTAGTTATTGGATTGCAAGGCTGGTTATGGGATTGCTGCAATTAACAAAAAGAAAGCTGGTTATGGGATTGCTGGAATTAACATAAGTAAATCTGAACCTGGATTGCCGAAATGAAAGGACGAGGGTTTCTGAGAAAGGCATTGATCTTTCTTTCCAAATGGATGTACCCAACTATTATTAAGAGAGAGCACTGATTTTTCCATCACAACAATAGAACATTAAAAATTGAACTAAACCCTTAATTCTAAGCGGAATCACTGTGACAAGAATGAAAGAAAGATTGTGCATGACATTTGAGATAGACACAGATTTAAATTTCTAAAATGAATTTACATAGAGCCTGTGATAACAGAGAAGAAAAATAAATAAATAATAATAAGACATAGATTTAAATTTTAAAAATGAATTTACAAAAGTATGGGCCTAAGACATAGATTTAAATTTTAGAAATGAATTTACAAAAATATGGGCCTGTGAGAACAGAGAGAAAAATAAATAAAATAAGACATAGATTTAAATTTCTGAAATAAATTTACAAAACAAAAGTATGGCAAGTATGGCGCCTATGAAAACAGAGAAGAACAACTAGCAAAATAAATAATAATATGTACCTAGGATTAAAATAAGCTAGTGATAGTTCAGGAGCTCAACGGTCCTTCCTTAAATTAATTTTTGAATGATCAAACTCCTATTGCGTCCTCTGCCCTTCCCTAAATTAATTTGTGAATGATCAAACTCCTATTGTGTCCTCCTCTATCATAAACATGCATGACATGACTGACTTCAAAGCACAGAGACCACAAACACAGACATAAACTAGACTCAGACACTAGACTAAAACGCCCAACCACACAGAGACATATCGGAGGAGCAGAAGTAAATGTGAAACTTCTGTAGGTTTCCCTCTTTCCTTGGCAGTCGCTGAATAGATAATACATAGACATAGGCTTCCCTCTATTCAAAAGCCAAGGGATATTTTTATAATTGGTCCACCACAGTGCACTAAAAAATCCTGAAAATCCAAAAATCCCTCTCATGCTTTTCTTTTCTTCAATTGAGTCGTGCTTTTTTGTATTTCAGTTTCTTTGGAGATGTATCTATTAACCCCAAATAAATTACCATAAGAATTTTAGATTTTTTTTTTAATTTGAACAAAGTGGCATATGAGGTGGACAATAACTAAGTCATGTGTTTGAAGCTGTGTCTCAACATAGGGTCATGTTTGTACAGAGGTTTATTTGACATATATGAATCCATTAGAGCCAAAATTGAGATGTCTAAATTTTAAATCAACGGTCTAGATCTATCATAGAGCAATCCCTTATCATTCCGACGATGACATCGTTGTCATAGAAATGAAATTTCACCCCAGCATGAGTTATCTCCTAAGGTGAATGACGCGTCATCTTCCATTTCAACCTTACACGTGGAGCCAACCATCAACTTCCACGTGGACACAGGGAACCCGTCATATACACAAGTTAGCATCTCAAAAATGGGTGACACATGTCCTATCCTCCCTGCCACATCAACATCAATGTGGACCAATATAAGGTCGCCATGTTTCCAGAGTGATGTCAATGTGATTTTTTCGAGGCCTTAGCCATTTTTGGGTTTTGGTCGAGTCAGATCAACAACTCTCCTTGTTTTTCAGCAAGAGATCAATGGTAGAGGTCGTCATCGGTGCAATGCAATGAGATTTCCCCAGCATGAGTTCTCTCTTAGTACTGACAACAATGCCATTGTTAGAGAAATGAAATGAGAGTTCACCCAAACACAAGTTATCTCCTAGTGCCGATGACGAAGTGTTTTCCATGTCATCCTTACACGTGGATCCAACCAGTAGTTGCCACATGGACACAAGGAACCCGACATATACACATGTCAACATATTGAAAATGGTTGACACATGTCCTGTCCTCCCTACCATATTAGCATCAAAATGGACCAATATAAGGTCACCGTGTTTCCAGGGTGACATCAACATGATTTTATCGAGGCCTTAGTCAATTTTGGTTTTTGGTCGAGCCAGATCAATGACTTTCCTTGTTTTTTCAATGAGAGATCGACGATGGTGTTCATATTGTAGTTTTCGCCAGTGAAATGCAATGAGAGTTCCTTAGAATAAGTTATCTCCTAGTGCTAATGATGATGTCGTCGTCGGAGAAATGCAATGATATCTCACCCCAGTGCGAGTTATATACTAGTGCCACTGACGACGATAATAAAGTAAAGGTAACTTTAAAAATCAATGGTTGTGATTGCTTGCCAAGATGGATCCAATGACTATTGAGTATTGTTATCTTTGTAGTTGTCATTTCGAGTATGTTACAACAGAAGAAATGATTGCAGGGAATTTTAAGGAGTAGGGTGTGATGTTGGATGGAAAATATCCAACAGCTCCACAATCTCAAGATAACAAAAATCTAGCAGGTAAAAGTAATTTTTACAATTTTAATAAGGGGGAAACCATTCAAGAATCAAGAAGCAGTAGATAGTTTCAATAAGCTGAAAGTGGCTTCAAGAAGCAGTTTATGGAATGAGCGATAGGAATAAAATAAAATGAAGGCACTCATTGCTAAGGTCGACACTCTAGGGAATTGAAGAGACTCTTATGCCTGAAGTTGTTTGATCAGAAACCATGAGCACAAATAGATGGTAAATGTATTAGGAAACCATAGATTCATCCCCTGCATTATTGTTTTAGTCTGTAATTCCTTCCTTACAGTTTTTTTGTTCTTGTAAAGTATCTCCTTCCATTTTTCTTTTATTGTATCATATATGATTTATAAAAGATCAGACAACAGATTATACTCCATGTTCATTATTATTGTATGATGTCTAGTCCTGACACACAAGTGGTTTCCTCTTAATGAATGACAATTTATTGTCAGTTCTTTATGATTTTATTGATTTGTATGCACCTATTAGATCTATCAAACTCTTAATTTACCAACACATTCTTCTCTGCCTATAAGCTACATGATTCATTTTAAGCAATGCCCTATATGTTTATCTGGTTTTCCTTCCTAATCACCATTTCATTCTCCTTTAAATCTTGATTGTCCGATACACTCATAGACACATGCCTCTGAGAGTTGAGAGCATTTTTCATCTTTGTTGAGTTTGTTTGAGGTCCTATCATTTCAACAAAGAGAGAGGGAAAAACTTCCCATATATTGCACAATTATTTTTTATCCAGATTTTATGAGCAGAACAAAATGACCACATATTATTAACAAATGCTTCACACATAGTAATAAAGATACAATAAAATTGGTTTTCTATTCAATAAGGAAATAAGCTTAAACTATAAAATGTAGCAAAAAACAAGCTTGTTGGAATGGTGGCGGCTTATCTCTGAGAAGAGATGTGACGGTTACGATCATTTGTAAGAAGATGGTTACAAAGATCTCTCAAGGCCTTTTGCAATAAATAGGAATGTAAAAAACCCTTGACATCCAAAAACCTAACCCTAGGAGATGAAGCACCAAAAGTCATGTGGGCCCCGTTTAGGTAAGTTAGTACATCAACTTCTCGGGGTCGTAACTTTTGCATACGATCTTCGTTTTAGGCACACGATAGCCCGTTGGAAAGGTATAACCAAGAAGAAATTTTTTTGACTAGCCCAGGTCAGTGATATCAACAATCACTGGGGCCCCAAATCCCAGAAATTGTCGTTTAGGGCCTCAAAACGGCCCCGAAAGTTTGGAACCCAAAAAATCGCTGAAAAACTGCCAAGGTGGAAAGTTGTTTTTCGAGCCGGAGGAATAGGTGGGTGGCCACCAATATCCACCTGGATCAATCTTCCATCCTTAGGAAGAAATGGACTCCATTGCATTGAGTTCCCCCATCAGATGAGGAAATTTATACTGAATTTGGTCCCGGGTGAGCCACTTGCCTTGGTGCAAGAGCTGCCCTGCTTTGACGACTCAATAAAGTTGGATCCTTTGTTGTCGAGTGCCCTTGATCTGTGTGTCCACAATCTGATCATTGGATTCCTATTGTATGCAGTCGGGGTTGAGATCTATTAGTGTCAGTTGCTCTGCTACTTTTGAGGTGTCGAATAATGGTGGAAAATAAGGTCGAAGGAGATCCACGTTGAATAGTGGGCGCAGGCCAAGGAAAGAAGGAATGTTGAGCTCAAAAGAATTATCCCCCACAACCTTGGTTATGGTGTATGACCCATAACAGAATGGGCAAAGCTTCCTATGGGGTCCTGTAAGGTGTTCTTTTTGCAAATGTTACCAAACTTTGTCACCCACCTGAAACTTATGTGGCACCCAATGTTTATCATGGTGTTGCTTGTACTTGTTGGACTTCTGTAGGATATCTTGAACCTATTGGTGGATGTGCTAGATCTGCTCAATGAATCAGGTGGCTTTGTCAACTTCAGTTGTAACAAGAGATGAGTTGGTCGAGGTGACCGCAAGGGGAAGTGCAACATCTATGGGACCCAATGGTTGGAATCCCAACCCCACCTGAAAGGGGTTGTGGCCAGTTGAGCTATACAAGGTTCGTTTGTAGCTATGTTGGACATAGGGAAGACTCTCATCCCATGTGCGAGGTTTATTGGAATTATACATGCGCGGGATATGCACAATCATTCGATTTATGACCTCAGCTTGGCCATCTGTCTAGGGATGGAAGGCCATGGATTTGGTGAGCTTGGTGTCCAACAGGGACCAGAGGCTTGACTAGAATGTGCTGAGAAATCGAATGTCCCGATCTGAGACAATGGTTTGTGGGATTCCAAAATGTACGCAGACTCGTTCAAAGAAGAGCTTGGCAGTGGCCTCTGCTGTGATGCTCTTCTTGCAGGCAACCAAAATCGCCATCTTAGAAAAGAGATCAACAACCACAAAACACAATCATTTCCCCGCTTGGTGGATGGGAGACCTAACATGTAGTCCATTGAGATTGATTCCCATGGCATGTCAGGAGTAGGAAGAGGGGTGTACAGGCCATGTTTCTTAGTGGTCGGTTTGGTAATAGCGCATGTAGTGCAGGACCTGATATACTTGTTGATCTCTTGTCGAATTTTCATCACGTAGAAATGTTTCTATAGCATCTCCACTGTCTTTTAGATGCCGAAGTGTCCTGCCACCTGACTGTAGTGGGCTTCCCATATCAGCTTCACTCGCTCACTTGATGGAATGTAGATATGTCCTAGAAGACATAACAATCCATTCCGAAGATGAAAATTATTGAAAACTACGTTTGCAACTAACATTTGGTAGGTGGTGGAAAAGTCTAGGTCTGTCTCATAGATTTGGGGCCATCCAGAGGTTTTATGGCCGCAAGAGTCTAGCACCATGGTGAGTGCCACCACTAGCGGTCTACTGAGGCAATCAACAACGTAGTTGGTGCTTCATGTTTTATACTTGATGTTGAGGTAGAATTGTTGCAAGTATGTAGACCACTTTTGATGGCAGTCATTCTGTAATTTGCCTTGTGTCTACATGAACTACAGTGGCTTATGATCAATGTGGATAACTGTCTCCTTCCCAAGAATGTAATGTCTCCACTGGCAGCAGGCTTGCACAATGGAGTAAATTTCTTTGTCGTAAGTAGGGTACTTATGGACAACATATGATAGTTCCTCACTATGATAGGCCATGGGGTGGCCATGTTGAGTGAGAATGGTGCCCACAACATAGTCTGAAGTGTTTGTATCTATGTCAAAGGGTTGTTGCATATCTGGTAGTGAAAGTACTGGGGTTGAGCACAAGCTCTTCTTCAAATCATTGAACGCTTTTTGTTGGGGCCGACCCCACGCAAATTTATCCTTACCACCACCCCTAGTTATATGGCTGAGGGCCCATGCAATATGGGAGAATCCCAACACGAACCTGCGGTAGAAATTGGCAAGGCCCTAGAAGCTCCGAAGCTCAATTAGTGTGGTTGGGGATAGCCAGTCATGGATGACTTGGATCTTGGTTGGATCCACATGTATGCCATTTTTATCAATGAGGAAGCCCAGGTAATGGACCTTGTCAATGCTGAAGGATCATTTTTCCAAGTTGGCGTATAGCTTGTGCTGCCACATGGTATGCAAAACCTGTTGAATATGTTGCAAGTGTTCCACCCAAGTCTTGTTGTAAATGAGAATGTCATCTAGATACACTACTACAAAAGTATTGGTGAATGGTTGCAGGATATCATCCATCATCCTCATGAAAGTGGATGGAGAATTTTTCAAACCAAAGGGCATGACCAACCATTCAAAAAGGCCTTCCTTTGACTTGAAGGTGGTCTTCCATACATTTTCCTTTTCTATCAAGACCTGGTGGTAGCTAGACTTCATATCAATATTATTGAAGTATTTTTCCCCCATGAGTTGATCAAGGAGGTCGTCAATTCAGGGAATCGGGTACAGATTTCTGACTGTGATTTTATTCAGAGCCCAGTAATCAATGTAGATTTGCCAGGTTCCATCTTTCTTTTGCACCAACACGATTGGGCTCCCTCAAGGTGATGAGCTAGGACATATGTGCCCCTTGTGGAGCAATTCTTGGATCTATT
>JASDQU010244721.1:46810-57408 GCA_032191745.1 Picea mariana | reverse complement strand
GTTTGTCATACCCACTCCAATATACTATGCAAATAATGGGCACGCATTATTGTGATGGAATTTTGTCCTACACATTGTATGTCAGACATCCTCTCTTTTCTCCTTTCCTTTGTTTTGATTCAACTGGAATTTATTGCTTTAGATCTTCCACGGTTGGATCTATATGCTTGTATTAGTTTTCCTCTAGCTATAAAGGTGCATGTAGAGGCTCACCCTGACTTTGGAATCTATGTTGTTTCAAAGGATACTTCATGAAGTGTGGAAACAAAGAATTAACAAACAAATGTCTATGATGTGTTTCAGTAATAGTGTATTTTAACTTACCTTTTAGCCTCTTAAACTTATGGTCCACTTCCTACACTGATTCTCCTGGTTTATTCTTGATCTCTATCATTTCATTCATAAACTAGTCTTTTGAGCTTGGTTTCTTAAATTCGTTGATTAATTGTCTCTTCCCATATTCTACAGTTGTAGGCATTCCCATTGGATTATTTTTTGCGAGACCCATGAACCAGTCTAATGCGCAGTCTCTGAATGTGCTTTACAACTTCACAACCTTTGTATCCTCATCTGTAATATTCTTTTTTGTCCATGTATTCTCACAGATGAACAAATTCTTTTCTAGATCGTCTGACACGTCCCCTCGGAACTCTGGTAACCTAATAGTTGGATCTTGCCCTGTCATTTTGAAATTTGTTGAACTACCACCTCCACATGGTGTAGATAATTAACTGCTACTTTCTTAAGATACACTTCTTCTACTAGACCCACGTCCTGTAAAAATTCTTCTACCACTAATCACTTGTTGGTTAACTAATTTTTCTTCTTCAGTTGTCTTGGTCGCACATAGGGTTGTGGGTTCCACACTAATTCGGATATGGAATGGAGAGCCTTTTTCTGCACCAGAACCAAGACCTCTGGTTTTCCTATCATATGTGGTGCACAAGATATCCTTTATCTACCTCATGGCGTGGATATCCTCTACCTCTTCCTCATAATTTTCCAATCCCTCTCGCTCATCTACTGCCCTCTTCTTGTTATTCATCCTATACTGGTAGGGTCATTCACTGTGCATCACACATGTGTTCCTTATGATTTCCCTAGTTTGTTCATCATCCATAATGATGGGGTCGATTACCTCCTTCTTCTAGCTACTCTCCAGCGCCTTATCTATTTCTCATATCTTCCTTAGTGCTTCCCCCAACTTCCCCATGTATGCAGAGTGATATAGTTGTCTGATTCTATGGTCATCACACCTTTATCATGTAATAAGATCTTGATTGACGTGTAAAGAGAACTAATGTACCTCCCTCTGGGTCCCTTTAATAAATCATGCTCTTCAGTAGTATATGACTTCGTTGTATCTACTGCAAACTCAGTGATAAACCCCACAGTAATGTTGTCTAACCAGAAATCCATTGCGCGCATGAATATATTATTAACCATTTCCAATCGTGCAATATTTTTAGCAGTCCACTATATTGGCCTAATCTAATTAGTCAAATGGGTATCTTTCAACCTCAATATCCACTACTATAATAATTTTGGAAAATAAAAGAAATATGCTTCATGCAAATTAGTAAACATATACCTCTACAGATATTGGTGTGGTGTATACTGGGAACCCTTATTATATTTCTGTGTCAATTGTATCTTCTTTATCTCCAACCATATTTCAAAATCTTGCTTTGTAGGATTCCATGGTATTAACATCCCTTTCTACCACTGCATCTTCTTCACCAAACCCCTTCCAAGTTGTCCTTATGAGTTCTAGCTGGAAATGGAACCATTTTTTGGATATATGGGTTGACTCGAGTTCTACCTTAGTTCTCCAACAAAATCATTTTCACCATTGTCCCTTCTCGTAAACCATAAGGCTACACTGCGCATAGAGTGCACAGCACAGTATCACCCAAGATGATTTATGGGTGATTGTAGGACGCAATCATGGAAGGGATTGGGGTTGTTCTTCTTACTTCTATTTCTACTTAACCATTCATTATATCATACCATTCATTAGATATACTATTCCATTCATTTATACCATTTAGTATGCACACATATTGATCCATAATATATTTGAATAATGAAATAAATACATATTATTATCAAAAGATACTTAACACAGAATAACAGATATACAGTAAAAATGGTGTAATATCCCTCGGTCGAACCCAAATGTAAATATAATACAAGTATATTTGAGTTGGTGAGATTTTTATAAATCATTTTGTAATACACCTGTCATGGCATGGTGCGCGCATATACCACGTAGTAAAGGGATGTAATGTTCACATTTCTGAATATTGCGCGCAGTAACTAAAGTGCGCACAACCTTAGAGATAGAGGATACAACGCGCAGTAACTAAGTTCGCACAATATTAAGGTCAGTAAACCTTTGTGTATATAATATGCATTATAGGCTGGTGAGCCAGTATTATAAGTCAGAATGCTTATGTCTTGGAATTAGGCCAGCGCGCCTAGATGTTAAAGGGCCAATGCGCCTACTTTGTACATGAACTCATGATTAATATAAAATACATCACTGGGCACAGACTGGCCACAATAAAGAGATGGGGGACTGAACTTCACTAGTTAGGGAAAGGGAGGGCCAAAAGTCAAGGGAATATTATATTAATATTTCCCAAAGAATAAAGTATGGATAATTTTATCCTAAGTTCTAAAGTTGGGGACAAGTGGATAAAAGTAACTTCCGTTATGACAAGTGTCAAGTTGGGGACATGCATTGATATCATGGGGAAACTTAGCTGAGGGGCCTCGCTCTCATGGGGGGGGACAAATAGAAGTGGGGGAAGGGAAAAATCATCAGGCTGACCATCATTGGGAAAAAGAGTTCACAGTGATCCCAAAACACTTAGTTATCCAGTCAATGACTCCATGACCATTTCACTCATACATTTTGTTATCCTTGAGACAACCATTCCACCTTTCCAAATCTTGTTTCCCCGTCCCTTTTGGTTGGTGGACCTGGTTATCTTGGAGCGGGATTGAAGAAGCGGGTTGTCAGGCCCGTGAGCAGTTATCTGAGCGAGAGAATTGTTGGGGATTGATTTTCGTAGGTGCTAACTACAGCTACAGTGCTCTGAGACTTTCAGTCCGGCCTATTGCTGAAGCCCTGGAAGGGAAGTGGGGCAGTTGAGGGACTGTTGAGCAGAGAAGGGGCACACTTCCTTGGGTGGGACAGGCATGTGGGGAATGAGAGGTTGTAGGCTGTTAGTTGAGTGAGCACATGAGATGGAGTCTTTCCTGTTGTCCATGAGCCTTAACCTGGATAGGAATCCCTTTACCCTAGGTGGAGTTCAGTCCCATCTCAGGGGTGATTCACTGTTGAGAGTGATGGACAGTGCAATCTATGGCTGGGAGGTTTGTGGACGGTCTACAAGCAGTTGGTGATAGTATTTATAAGATAAGTACCAATTGTATGAAATATGGATATGTTGTTTTGTTATTTACATGTCCATGTTACGATTTTATCATATATGTGACTATGATTGCTTGTGTGCACATGGGTAATTTCCTGTAAATGATGCATATCATTAATTACTGTTATTTTAATATAAAAGTCGTATATGACATAAATTAATGGTTTGTTATGTTAGATGTAAAACTTCTGCGAGCGTGATGTATGTATATGTTTTAGTTGCAGGCAATCCAAAAAAGTAAATTTAGGTGGAATTGCTTAGTTGACTACTGGGTATGCTATTGTATGTTCCACAGTATGGGGACGAAAGACGTTCCTAGAGTATCATGTTCTGGCCTTATGGTTGGGAATGTTACCGACTAGCGTTAGAGAATGAGTGGTTTCTCTGGAGTGGCATTCCCGAGCCTCAGGTTGGTCGAGGGGATTGTTACAATTGGTTTCTATTCAATAACGAAATAAGTTGAAACTATAAAATGCAACGAAAACAAGCTTGCTAGAATGGTGGTGGCTTATCTCCTAGAAGAGATTTGACAGTTGCGTTCATTCGCAAGAAAATGAATAAAATGAGGCTCTGAAGGCCTTTTTACAATAAACAGGAATGTTAAAAAACCTAGACATCCAAAAAACCTAACCCTAGGAGATGAAGCACCAAAAGTCATGTGGGCCCCATTTGGGTAAGTTAGTACATCAAATTCTTGGGGTCGTAACTTTTTCATACGATCTTCGTTTTAGGTGCACGATATCCCATTGGAAATTTCTATCTTGTTGGATTACTGAGAGGGGGGGTGAATTAGTAATAGAGTAATTCAATCCTTTTTTACCACAAAATGCAAGTGTTATATCAATGTAGCATTATTATCCAATAGTTACAGAGTAAATAAACAATGAAAAAATGAACAGTCATACACATACACAGTACACTAGTGTTCTTACGTGGAAACCCAAAGTGGGAGAAAACCACATAATTATTTTTCTTATATGGCTTTAATAATTACATTCATTGGAAGCACTGACTTCCTTTGTTTTATAGCTTCAACTGAAAGGAGGATCCAACTCCCTAGTTTCTCAGGCTACAACTTGAAGGAAGCTCCAACTCCTCAATTCTCTAGCTACAACGAGAAGGAGGCTACAACACCCTATATTCTTCGGATAGAACCGAAAGGTGGCTACAACCACTTGTCATTTCCCCATCCAACCGCCTTGACGTAGAAGTAGAATGATGGAATCACTGTCACACTATCACTGTGAGATATATTGTTGTAAACCTATACCAATCAGCCTGTAATCAACCTGTACCATAAACAAGTGCATCAACCATACACCAACTTGTACCAAACAACTTGTAATCATTTTGTACCATAAACAAGTGCATCAACCATGCACCAACCTGTACCTCAACCTATACCATCAACGAGTGCATCAACCATGCACCAAATATGTACCAATCATGCATCAAATACACATAAACTATGACTCATCAAGATGTACCAACATCATCAACTATACACCTCATGTATGTGACAACTCATCAACTACTTGTCTCAACAATGTACCCAACATGTACCTCAACCAAAATCCCTCATCAATTTTATCATCCAAATCTGATTTGTAACTCTGTAACAGACTTGGTGTATATGATCACATACCTGCAAACCGTCGTTAACTTTAACAACAAGAGACTAGCATTTTTATCAAACTTTACTTTAGTCTCACATGACTAATTTTGGATTAGTCAACGACCCTAACTTGAAATAATCATAACTATGTACCTATAATGAATAAAGATATGAAAATGGTACACAATGTTCTTCAGTGTCTTTTATGCAATTCCTCCATATTTCACTACTTGGAACCTCTCAAAAAAGGAGTCATAGAAAAAATGGTGTTGGTTGCTTATCTGAGTTATACCTTTAATATGATTGACCCAGGTTCAATTCTATTGGGGGTCCAAAAAAGCCTCTAAAACTATCGTCCCTCCTGGTAAACCAGAAGGCAATGTAGTACATAGAGTGCACTGCGCAGTCACACCCGAGATAGTTCTATGGGTGGTTGTAACGCTCAGGTGCTTGCAACATGGGAATGAGTGGGTATCTGGGATTGTACTATGTGATCTTCAGTCATTTACTATATCATTCATCTATTTTAGCTATTATGTCATTCTTTATTCATGCATGTAAAGCAACATATCTAACTACTTCATGAAAACATTCATCTAAGATCTAACCATTGACAGCAAATACATGACCAATAAGCATTCCACATAACATATGATTTACCGTGGTTCACCCCCTCCTAGGCTACGTCCACAAAGATTTGGATCTTGAGATATTTTATTATGGTTCTGTTATATATGGCTCCACATGCACTACAACTTCGTCCATACATTCACAGACTGACTCCGTGACCTTTACGAGGATGACTAGATCGCACCAGGCTCCCCAGCCTACGATCTAACCCTCAAGGTCTAGTTACTTTTCTCTCCCACAGCTCAACAGCTTACAAAAGGGCATCGTATTATATTCTTTTTATAGACCTGTTACTCTATCTCACGCAAGTAACACACAATGATCACCCCCCCCAGACCTCCTAGGTGTCTATATATATCTATTTTTGGCTCATCGGCCGTTACATTCTCTTACCAAAACCCTAACCTAGTTAGGCCTTATTGCATGCTACCCCTGCATGCTTTTCTCCTCTACATGTGCATTTTCCTTTCGTCCACTTCTTTTCCTGCCAGTTGTCTTTCTTTCCCATCTTCTTGCATGCGCACCTCACATGCCTTTCTTCTAGTTGTGTTTCCTCCACATCATGACTTTTCCCCAAAATGGGCATGTTCCCAATAGGCCCCCAACACTGACATTGTGACTTCTCCTGAGTCACTGCCTAACTTATGCAACGGTCACCGCTTGCTTCCTATGCCTGTTACTACCTGCTACAGTGTGTCATACATTTTCGTTATCCACTGACACTGTTGTTGAGCCGGACTACTCTTGTCGGCCTTAGTAGTGACCACCTGCTCTATGATAAGAGACTGTAGCATCTCTCCTCCTTTAGTTCCGATCTGCTCAATGCTCTTCTTAGTTGCGTCACTCTCCATGACTAGTTGCTCTGCATTTTCTTGCAGGGGCTCCAACAATGCATGTCTTGTTGTCTTCAGCGCTTGCAGCGCTTTCTCTTCCAACTACAGGGCCTTCATCTCAGTGGTCGTTTTTATCTTCTCCACTAGTGACATTGTTTTATGTCACTTCTTCACCTCCGCCATTGTTGCATGGATTTTATTTTCCTTCTCTTGGAGGTCCTAGAGGCTCCAATCCTCTAGTAGGTGAGTCCAAAGCTAAGCGCTCTTCTCTAATAGCTCGGTGAATGTTTGTATGCTTTGGTCAATGTCCTCCGCATCTGTTGTTTCCTGCTATTCTCATTGCGCTCTGACTTTTGGAGGAGTAGTGGGTGTGACACGCTCCTCCAGATCTTTAATTTTCTCCTTATATTCTTGGATAGTTTGCTCTATCCTGCGCAGCTTCTCTTCCAACGACCCTACCTCCTCATCTATGCTTTCAGGAATTGCTTGAAACAACCTGTGGATCTAATTCTCCATCTCCTCTAGTCTTTGTTGTTCTCTATCTTTCCATTGCACTTCAAGGTTGAGGGATTCCTTCATCGAGATATTCTTTGTCTGGGCTACCTGTAGGTTTGTCGCGTCCTCTCTTTCTCTAGACCGAATCTCCTGTGCAACGCTTACTTGAATTTTATACAACACCTTTGTTAGAATATTGGACAATGCCACGCCCAACATCTCGATGTCCTTTAAGGGTTTTTCATGTTATTTCTTCATCAAGAAACATCATCTCCGATGTGATGATGAAATTGGTGCTCACCTACACTGAAAAATGCATTGTCTATGGCACTGACACTCCTTCCTTAGAATGCATAGGTGTTTATTTTTATGCTTTTGCTACCCCGATCCTTAGTTGCTCCAGCGCAGTTTTTACCTCTTGCACTTGATATGTGATTGAATCCTTGTGCTTCTCTACATTCTCCCATAATTCGTCCAGTCTTTCCTTGACTGTTGTCGCCACTAAATCCACATCATCTGGGGTTAGTGATATATGGATCTCTGGCTTATGAGCCTTCTCCTTCTTTCAGCCACCACCAGTATGCTCCCCTAGCCTCTTCTCCTGGGTGGTTTATGGCTCAGGACTAGTGGGCCTCTGGGTATCTCCTCCTGCAGTGTTTGGCTCTGTTTCTTCTGCCTCAGGAATCTCCTGTGTTCTTGTCCCTTGTTCTTCCTCCTCAGGGATTTCATGTGTCCTTGCGCATGTTTCTTCCGTGCACACTTCTTCTGTTGAGTGTATTGGTGGTTTTTTTGTGCATGGTAGAGCCCCTTGGTGGTCTATTTTGTTCTCGCAGTTTCTTCTTGGCTAGAGTTCTTCCCCCCTCTTGGCATTGGGCACTCCTATTTTTAGTTATGGCCCCGTTGGTTCATGTTTGGTGCGTTGGGGTTGGTCTTCCCTGCATCTAAGTTCATGAAAGTCATACTGCAGTTGGAATCTCTGGTACCTTCCAATCTTCAGGACACTCCTGGACCTCTCTCTGGATTTCTTTCGACATGATGCAGTTGTTGAGTTGTAGCCATTCCTTGGCTTTGTCTCACTTTGCTTGCATCCATAAACTATGGTGCATTTCCCTAAAGTTCACAAACTGTCCAATCTCCTAGACAGTCTGTGGTGTTATGTGCCATGTATCCGCAATGAGGTCCCTCATTTCTACGAAGTACCTCACAAAGATTTATGTGTTTGCCTTCTTTCTCCTAGAGTCTGCGCTACTGCATAATGATACATATCTTGTTGTGCCACATTTCCCTAGTCTCTCCACATACTTGTTGTAGACCTATTCTTTCCAACCAATGAGGCCAATGAGGATGAGTAACCACGAGTAGTGGAACTCAAATACCTAGTACTTTGTGTCCTTGCAATCCTCCAAGAATGAATTCAGAAGGTATGGGGCCCAGCTCATTGATCTCCCTTTTTCCCACTACACAGCGTCGACGACCACATCGGTCGGTACTTCCTCTTTGCGACACTTGCGCATTAGTTTTCATCTGAGGAGTCTAGTGGAAACCCTTGTCAAAAGATCATTGATGTCATTGATCATGATTCCCTTGTTACTGCGCTCTACGCTATACTTGGCCTTGATCTCATTCAAGATGGCCTTGGCTCTAGTTTTTTCCTCCAAATATTGTTCCAGCTTTTCACCATCTTTGGGTAGCCCCGTGATTCCTTCGAACAGGTCCACAGTGATAGGCACCAGCCTATCCATCCATAATATTATTCCATGCTCTCATGCAAGAAGCTTCTTAACACAAGAGTTGATATTATTTCCCCTCCCAAAGTGTGGGGTATCTAGTAAGTTCATGCTTCCAGTGTTATATAACCCCATAATCCACTGCACCGGCTCTAACAGTGGCATGCCTGGTGAACCTTCCCCCTGCTTTCCAAATAGTTCTTGGATGCCAGGTCTGGAAATTTAGTGACATCTGCCACATCATGGTAGGAGTATTTGATGGTATTCACTCCACCAACCATGTCATCGTCTATGCACACTTCACTCACAATCTTTGTCAAAACCAGGGTCCCTTCTACTTTTGGTTGGCCCCTCCATGCGCGTTGCTCTTACCTTGGCCCTTTTGTTTGGCTTGTGGTGATAAGACCCCCACCTCTGGTACACCCTCATGTAATGATTCCTATCCTACCTCTGGTTCGTGACTCTGTGTCGCTGAACCCATGGCCTTCTCAGTCTGTCATGGCCCTTGTCCCCTCGAGGCATCGAACTCAGTTCTCTTTGTATCCTCCATCTGCATGGCCTCCTATGTTGGGTTTTTTTCCTCCTCTACCGTCACTAGGTTTGTTTCATACTCTGGTATGTGGATTTCATCCACACATACCACTAAGGTTGTCACTTTCTCCCTTGTGTCTATCACGCGAGCAATACTTCATGTGTTCTGATCGGCCCTACCCATCTCTCTAATTTGGGGTGGTGACATTGTGATGGGGTCTAAGTTGTAAATATGCGAACTTGACGGATGCTCGGTTGAATTCTCGCTCTATCACTCTTTCACTAGGCTCTATGTTCTTCTCCTTAGAAATTGACACAATGATTTTCTTTTCCCCCCTTTTTCCAACTTTATAGCGGAACGACAAAGTGACAACTGTTTCGCACTAACAGTTGTCCCTTTTTCACTTTTGGTAGTGTGTCATGCACATGGTATCGTTGTACGTGTTAACCGATGTCCTTTGCACCTTTTTTTCAGGATTTTCCATTTTCGTCGCTCTCCTTTATTTACCTCTGTGTACGGAATGTCATAGCTTCAACTGCTACTGCCAGTTGGCGTATGACTTCCACAGCCATCATTTTCTGAATTGTCGTGCTTTTCGACCATTGGTCCTTTCTCTGGTGCGCTGGGTTTTTTAGCGCACGGAGTCCTTGGCTTTTATACCCTTTTATTCTGATGTAGTATTATTATTTCATTGTGATGACTCAATGACTTGTGTGCATAGAGTCTTTTCATTCTCGTCACACTGATTTTCTCACCTGCGTGCATGGATTTTTGTGCTTTTTTTTTCCTTTTTTTTTTTTTACTAGGCGGTAACTTTCAAGTTGTGGGTGGTCGACTGTCATTGTACATATTTAGTCAAATCCCATTGATCATGCCCTTCAATTCTGTCCCTTCCAAATCCTTCAACTTTACATCTCCTATGTCTGTGACATTCTTGACCTCATATGGTCCCAACCAATGCATTATGAACTTTCCCAAATGTTGAAAAAACTTGTTGTCATACAGTAGGACTAGGTCTCCTTCCTTGAAAATTTTTCTCTTGATATTTCAGTCATGCCAAGCTTTGTCCATTTCTTTATGTACTTCTTGGTGAAATCCTGCTAGAATTCTATCTTCTTCCATGCTCATCATCTGACTTAACCTTTCTTGTATTGTGCCTCACTCTGTCATGTTTGTAATTGTTGCAACACATAGTCTTGGTACCAAGAATTTTAATGGCACCATTGCTTCTTGTCCATACACCAATCTAAATGGTGTATGCCATATCATCTTCTTACAGGTATTTCTATATGCCCATAAGATTGTTGGTATCTTTGAATCCTA
>JASDQU010244721.1:29993-41900 GCA_032191745.1 Picea mariana | reverse complement strand
AATGCATTATGAACTTTCCTAAATGTTGAAAAAACTTGTTGTCATACAGTAGGACTAGGTCTCCTTCCTTGAAAATTTTTCTCTTGATATTTCAGTCATGCCAAGCTTTGTCCTTTTCTTTATGTACTTCTTGGTGAAATCCTACTAGAATTCTATCTTCTTCCATGCTCATCATCTGACTTAACCTTTCTTGTATTGTGCCTCACTCTGTCGTGTTTGTAATTGTTGCAACACATAGACTTGGTACCAAGAATTCTAATGGCACCATTGCTTCTTGTCCATACACCAATCTAAATGGTGTATTCCATATCATATTCTTACAGGTATTTCTATATGCCCATAAGATTGTTGGTATCTTTGAATCCTAGTTGTCCATGTTGACATTGCAACTCTTGGTTAGGGAATTCTCTAGAATCTTGCTAAGTCTTTCACTATTTCAATTGCTTGAGAATGGTATGGTGTACTTTTCTGATGGTAGAACTCAAATTATTCAATCAAATCTCTTATAGTGTTGTTGATAAAGTGAGTTCCTTGGTCACTCATCAGGATCCTTGGACATCGAAATTTGGTGAGCACATGTTCAAACATGAAGTGTGTTGTTGTCTCTGCACTGCAATCTTTAATTGGCATTGTCTCTGCACTGCAATCTTTAATTGGCATTGTCTCTACCCATCTTGAGAGGTATTCCATCGCAGTGATGATGTATCGCGCACCTGATCTTCTTGCAAGTGGTTGAATTGGCCCAACAAAATCGATAGCCCACTTGTCAAACACTTGTAGCATTACTTGTGGATGTAAGGNAACACATAGTCTTGGTACCAAGAATTTTAATGGCACCATTGCTTCTTGTCCATACACCAATCTAAATGGTGTATGCCATATCATCTTCTTACAGGTATTTCTATATGCCCATAAGATTGTTGGTATCTTTGAATCCTAGTTGTCCATGTTGACATTGCAACTCTTGGTTAGGGAATTCTCTATAATCTTGCTAAAGGCGTTCACTGTTTCAATTGCTTGAGGATGGTATGGTGTACTTTTCTGATGGTAGAACTCAAATTATTTGATCAAATCTCTTATAGTTTTGTTGATAAAGGGAGTTCCTTGGTCACTCATCAGGATCCTTGGACATCGAAATCTGGTGAGCACATGTTCAAACATGAAGTGTGTTGTTGTCTCTACACTGCAATATTTAATTGGCATCATCTCTGCACTGCAATCTTTAATTGGCATTGTCTCTACCCATCTTGAGAGGTATTCCATCGCAATGATGATGTATCGCGCACCTGATCTTCTTGCAGGTGGTTGAATTGGCCCAACAAAATCGATAGCCCACTTGTCAAACACTTGTAGCATTACTTGTGGATGTAAGGGCATCTCATCCTGTCTGTTTGGTTTTCCAACCCTCTGACAAACATCTCATTGTTGAAAATATTCTTTGCATCTCGATGAATAGTTGGCCACCATAATCCTGCACGCAGTACCTTTTGCGTGGTAGCTTTGCCTACATAGTGTCCTCCTGCTATTCCTTCATGGGATTCTACTAATATCCTAGGCCTTTCATGTTCTAGAGAGCACCTTCTCAAGATGTTGTCTGCCCCCATTTTATATAAGTTCCCAGCAATCAATTGGTAGTCGGTTGCTCAGAAAACCAAATTCTTCCTCTATGTGGTGTTAAATTCTTGTGGTGCAGTCCCTATACTTAAATACTCAATAATGTCAGCAAAATAATCATCCACGACCTGAACTAAAAATAACTGCGCATCAGGGAAGGTATCCTCTAAGTTTTTAAGCTCCTCGCCATTGGTGACCCTTGACAAGTGATCAGGTCTGTGTTCAGCTTCCTTGGTTTCACTATGACTTCAAAGTCAAATTCTTGAAATAGTAGTAACCATCGACAGATTCTTCCCCCCAACATTGGCTTGTTGACTAGGTACTTAAGGGTTGAATGATCTGTGAACATATTAAAATGTTTTCCAAGTAGGTAATGCCTAAACTTTTGAAGTGCATATACCATTTCCAGGCCTTCTCGCTCTATAGTGTTGTAGTTCTTCTTAGATTCAGACAATTTTATACTTGAAAATGCTATGGGATGGTCCAAATCCCCTGCTCTGGGTTGTGCCAGAATATCTCTCAGGGCTATGGCTGATGCATCTTCATGAACATGGATTGTCTTCTCCCAATATAGAAATACTAATATGGGTGTTGTGACCATCTTCTCCTCCAGGGTGTCCAATCCTTGATGACAGCTCTCATTCCACTAGAATTTAGTATCCTTCTTAATTAATTTCTCCATCGACACAGTGGTCTGTGCATACCCCTTGATAAATTGTAACATCCCCAAAATTTAAATTATTTCGAAGTCTGAAATTCTTAGGAAATTATTTTCATTTTTGGTAAGTTCAAAATTGGAAATTTTTTTCCATTTATGGCAATTCTGAATTTTGAATTTAGTTAATTGTAATTAATGAATTATGATTGTTGGGCAGAGATCTGATTTGACCCAACTAACTACTTGACTATGAAACTTGTATGACACAAAATATTTTATATTTATTGTTGATGGACAAATGGAACATCCAGGTTAAAATCAGCTGACCATGACTCCATGAGTGGAGAACATGTTGGAACTACCTCAGGGCTGATTATTACAAGTGGAAAATCTAGAATTTGGCCATTGGCAGCCCCTGAAAATTAGGGATTTGGAAATCTGTGAAAAATCCCAAAGGGGAAAAGACCTAGGCACAAATGCTTTGGCATATATAGCATATGGGAGGAGGCAGGACATTGCCTAGTATGCTAAGGAGGAATGATATCTTGTTGTTATGAACACTATTATTGAGCGTGAGGCAAGGAGAGACTATTGAAAGATAGAAAGATTTTTGTTGAGGAGGGGAGTTCTAAGTTCTCCCTCATGGATTCATGGTCAGGCTAGGGGGTGAATGGAGCAAGTGACATTGGTTGTTCTGTTCTAAGGTTGGGAGGAGTGTGGTTGTTCCCTTTGTCTTTCAGTGATTTGGTTCAGATATGTTCATCTAACCCTATCTGGTTATATATCTCTTGTTTTTAAATGGCTGTTAGAATACATCTATATATATTTTTGGGTGAATGATTCCTGTTGAAATTCCCTTTAATTGAGAATTGTTCTGATTTAAATGACTGAAAGAGTAGAACTAACATAATACTGTGTGAATTATTGGATGATAAGTTTTCATCTCTTTAAATATGAATGAGATATTTTTTTTACTAAATTCTGAAGAACTATGGTGAAAGGTAGGGTAGACTCTCACAGGTTAATTGTAGTTGTTGAATAAAAATCCTACTAAGTAGTCTAACTCGAAATGAAAATCGAATGGTGGTGTTAGCGTCAGAAGTCACTCCTGGATTGCAGCAGGAGTAAGCCTGAAGCCCATCAGTTTATGTCACTATTTGTTGATAAAGGGTGATGAATGGAAGTAAACTCAGAACAATATTGCTCTAACTCAGAAACTAGGCCAGGCATGCATAAGAAGATGAGGTCTTGGTTTAACTTTAGACAGTAAGTTTTAATAAGGGTGAGTAGGAAGAAGACTTCTGTGAGGAAATGAGAAGGCCTGTTGTAGGCATCGAGCTTCTAACAGCCTGTAGAAGAAAACTTTGAACACAAGAACCTCTTATATTCAAAAGCAGAAACACTAAAAGAACATAACAGCGTTATAATAAATCCTTTATCATAACACAGTCATGAAGATTCATGTGAATCAATTAATCGTGAACCCTTTTAGTATGAGATCGAAACCAGATGAAAAGGAGAGCTTCCTTACATTGAACAAGAAAATTTCATATGCAGATACATATCCACGAAAACCAGTGCTTTATTAAAACATTACAATCGGGAGCTCTTCTCTACCATCCATCATGACACAAATACAAAAACTGAGTATATATACTCAGATAAATTTTCCACCTTGGCAGCAGGAAGGTAGATGAGACATTAAATTCCAAATTAGCGTGTGCAGGTTCCTCTGGTCAAACGAGGACATCAGATCGGCATGGCTACTTTAGGAAAACCTTCACACGGGACGATCTTGGGCAAATTGCCAACCAGAACCTCCATGTATTACATTTAAGGAGTGAATTGAGGTTTCAACCACCTCCTTCTACCTTTATTTACCTCTAGCAGGGATCAAGATTGAGGCCGAGTTGAATTGGCACCTAGAGAACACGGTGATGCCTCCTGCAGCTAAACCCGACACTTTGTCCCTTTGCGCAACTCTTTCTATCACCCCAAGTGACCACAGGCCATGACCCTGTGCCCCTCTTCAAAGTCACTTTTTTCATTTTGCATTTCGGAGTTTCCTGATGCAGTGGAAGAGAGATCCCCTGTCTTTTGAATTTCCGGTAGTTGAAATGCCAAAACGGCTAATCATTTCGTGTTTCAGAGTTTCCCAATGCAATGGATGAGAGACCCTGTGTCTTTTGAAGTCTCGGTAGCCGAAATACCGAAACGGATAATCATTTCGTGTTTCATAGTTTCCCAATGCAATGAAAGAGTGACCCCCTGTCTTTTGAAGTCCCGGTAGCCAAAATGCCGAAATGGCTAATCATTTCATTTTTCGGAGTTTCCCGATGCAGTGGAAGAGTGACCCCCTATCTTTTGAAGTCCTGGTAGCCGAAATGCTGAAACGGCTAATCATTTCACGTTTTGGAGTTTCCCAATGCAATGGATGAGAGACCCCGTGTATTTTGAAGTCCTGATAGCTGAAATCGCGACCAAGCCTAATCAGGCACCATGTGTCTCAACTGGATCGGACGACCACGATCATTTTGTGACTTTGGCCATAAGAGATGAGCCCATGTGCTAAACCTCGTGCAACTCTATGACTCAAGCTTACCCGATGATCATCGATCTTCTCCATCTATGGATCCTCGCCGTTGAAAACAAAATGCCCGCTCGCTTGATTTTAATCCCGAAATGGACTTCTTGTGTGTGTTACGCTTGGCGCTCATGACTACGGCCTTTGAATAAAATGCATTTGATGGGTTTTTAAACCTCAGTTCTACGCATTTAAACCAAGGGCCTGAAATTGGAGAGAAACACCGCCTTGCAAGAATTGGCGCTAACATCAGGCTCCATGGGGGATAGATTCATCCCTGCGATGCTATAAGAACTCCTTCTGCAGTTCCAGTTTCCTTTTGTTGGGCTATGGAGTCATTTATTAAGCTGAAAATAAACAGAAAAACAATATTTACAAAAGCAGAGGAGTCATCTAAGGCTCAAACAAGACATTTCTTCAAGAAATGCCCATTTACTAGGCTATTAAAAACTTCTTCACCCTCCAAATCCTGCAACCTGTACGTGTTATTTAAGAATAATTCAGATATTTTGAAGGGCCCGATCTAGAGGGCATCAAACTTGTTGTGTTTGCCCCTATCCTGACTGGGTGCATCCCACTTAAGCACCAAATCTCCCAGCTCAAATTCCTCCTTCCTAACCTTCCTGTCAAAGGCCTGCTTGATCTTCTGCTGATGACTATGAGCTATGTCCATTACCTACTCCCTAACCTATTGCACTTCCACCACTTGATCAATTCTTCTGACCATATGCTCTGGCTCTCCTTCATGATCTTGAAAGAATTTCACTACAGGTAAAGCGAGCTGAGTGGGAAAAACAGCCTTCGTCCCATAAACAAGTTGAAAAAGTGAGGTGCCCATGGACTTGTTTGTTGTCACTCGAGCGGCCCATAGAGCGAATTTGAGCTTTGAATCCCAGGCCCTCTTATTGTCTTCCAATAATCTTTTAATGATTTTGATTAGACTTTTATTGGAATATTTTTCCAGTCCATTTCCTTGAGGATAATAGGGAGTGGAGTGGAGTGAATTAGTGAAATCTCAAACTTCTCACAAAACTTAACCAGAGGCTCGGACTTGAAATAAGTAGCATTATCAGTGACAATTCTTCTGGGAAAGCCAAATCTAGCTATGATATCCTCTAGGAAGCTGATAATTACCTTGTGTGAAGCACTCCTGGTGGGGGCGGCTTCTATCCAGTTGGTGAAATAGTTTGTTGTAGTCAGGATCCATCTGTGTTGGCCACTTGAAGGAGGATGAATTTCTCCAATGAATTCCAACCCCCACTGTTGAAAGGGTCTTGAAGATACTACAAGCTTTAGTGGAAGAGATTTGAGCTACTGCTTTCCTGAGAACCTTTGGCATTTGATGCAAGATCTGACTTCTCTACAGACATCAGTGAATAAGGTGGGCCAGTAGTACCCAGCCCTGAGAATTTTGTGAGCTGTGGTCTTCTAGAAATGATTCCATCCACAAAGGCCGCTATGGAAATCAAACATAACTTTCTAGGCTTCCTGTGGGTTCAGACACCTCAGAAACACCCTTAGAGGGTCTCTCCAGTACAAGACTTGGTCAATAAGGCAATATATGACTGCCTTGAGCTTTAAATCTCTTGCATTTCTTTTTCCCATTCCATCAGGAGGCTTCAACTCTTGCAGAAAGTATAAAATGTCTCTGTACTAGGTGCATTCTGCTAGTGATAAGCCACCCTGAGAGATTTTGCTGGACGACTCAGATTGCTGATTTTCTGAGCAAGCATTGATGAAGCTAACCCCCAAGTCCTTGCAATTGGATTCATCCAACAGCTTGGCTAAACCCTACCCTTTAACCAACTTGGTGGGATTTATATCCAGGTCAAACTCAAGGATCTTGGCAATCCATTTACCTCTTATCCCATCTATGTCAGGCTGTATAAGGATGTCTTTCATAGAGGCTAAAGGAATGTATGCAGTCACTCTTGAGTGCAAGACATAGACTCTAAAAGATTTGAGAGCTTTCACCAAGGCATAGGCCTACTTCTCCATGATCTCATACCTGATTTCTGCATCTCTTAATGCCTTACTAAAGAAGGAAATGGGTTGCTCTCACCCTTCCTCATTTTTCTGCAATAAGACCACTGCTACTGTATCAAAAGAAGCAAAAGAAAAAACTAGGAAATCCTTGGAATAATCAGGACTGATCAGCATAGGTGCCTCAGTCAATGCCTTTTTTATTTGGAAAAAATATTCCCTAGGTTCAGCAGTCCATTTTAATCCATTTCCATTTCTGAGCATGGCTATGATGTGTTTCACCAACTCATCAAAATTTGCGACGAACCTCCTCAGAAAGTTAATCTTCCATAAAAAGGCCTGAACTCCCTTTCTACACGTGGGAAGTGACAGGGTCTGAATTGCCTCTACCCTGCTGGGATCAATTCTCACTCCCTCTGTTGATACTATATGGCCTAACAGCTTTCCCTCCTTCATAGCAAACAAATATTTCTTGGGATTTAAGGAAAGGCCAAACCTCCGTCATTTCAAGAAAACTTTCCTCGAGTGGCATCGGTGCTCTTTATCATACCTGGAGAAGACTGTGATGTCATTCAGATATATCACCACAAACAGATATTTCTCCCCGATGAAGGCTATGTCCATGGCTCGCTGAAATGTTGCTCCTGCATTCATTAATCCAAAAGGCATTTTGGCATACATGAATCTGCCCCAAGGAGTGGTGAAGGTTGTTTTTTCTCTATCCTCAGGCATGACTGATATCTTATTATAGCCAGAAAAACCATCAATCATGGATATCCTAGATGCAATAGTTACCCTCTGCAATATGTGTTCCATGTTGGGAAAGGGATAGTTTTCTTTCTTTGAGCTCCTGTTCAGATTCCTGAAATCAACACAGAGCCTGATTTCTCCACTTTTCTTCCTCACCGGGACCAAATTGGCTACCCACTCAGAATATCTCAAGGGGACAATGATTTGGGCATCTAACAACTTCTTCACTTATCTCTCCATGAAAGGCAACAACATGGGATTTATCTATATTAGCTTCTACCTAAATGTCTTAGCCTCTT
Organism: Picea mariana; assembly: GCA_032191745.1. Lineage (NCBI taxonomy): Eukaryota > Viridiplantae > Streptophyta > Pinopsida > Pinales > Pinaceae > Picea > Picea mariana. The sequence continues at coordinate 34,012 of JASDQU010244721.1, read as the reverse complement.
CCTTCAGTGGGATCTTGTGTTCAATGACAGATGTGTCATATGTCTTGAGGTCTTCATAGGTCCATGCAAACACATCAACAAATTATCTTAATAACTCGGTATATTCGGCCCTCTATTCTTTGGTCAAATTGCTTGACAACTTGACAAACTTAGGCTCCTCCTGTGTGTCGATGTTGCACTCTATTGTATCAACATATCCATTTGAAAACCTGCCCTTTACTGCCACATCATTTCCATCGAACAGTCTTTCTAAAGGGACTAGTCCCTTCGGAATGTGATTGCTAAGCAAATGAATAATATGGTGATTAGCAATTTTATTTAAAAATATCTCAGGGTGAGGGTGACTTTTGAGATCAGGATCCTGATCAATATGCAATGCAGAAAATTCATCGACAGACTGAAGAAATTTTTTGATTTCAAGATCGTATTCGAATACCTTCCAATGCTTGATATTCTCCAGGAAAGATGGCCTATATCTTATCTCAACATCACATTTGATCTTAGGCGGCAGAGGGATCCTGAACAGACTAGCTGAGACAGCTAAGGAATCAGCCAAAGTATTTTCCTCTCTTGGAATAAAAGAAATGTTGAAAGCTGAGAAGAAATTATCAATCAAGTCCCACACCTCATTTCTGTAACTCCTGAGCCGAGGATTCTTAGCCCGATAAGCATTTATGACTTGTTGGATTATCAAATCAGCATCTCCGAACACTTCTACCTCCTCAATTCCCATTTCTTTTGCATCCCTTAAACCCAGAACAAGAGCTTCATATTCTGCCACATTATTGGTAGCTTCAAATTCTAGCTTGTATGACAGGGATATGGTTTCCTGACAAGGGGACACAAAAACCACTCCAGCGCCAGCGCCTTCGCTAGAAGAAGCTCCGTCAAAGAACATCTTCCAAATAGAGGTGGTTGGAGGAGATATATCGTGATTAAATATGGGTTGCTTTCTGATTTGAAAAGGGGATTCAAGAGTATCAGTGAGCTGCAATAAACTAGACCCCAAATCAATGTCAAGTTCAAAGATAGGATGATTGGTGGGGTCTGATTCATCACTAACAATGTAGGCCAGTTGAGCTTCTCTGTACAACCTCCTGTTTTCCCCTCCAAAGACTGGAACTGTGGAATATGTGAGATCCATCTGTAATGTTCCTCCAAGTTGTTTAATCGAAGATCTTGACAACAACATGTCGAACTTGGGGGGAACATCAGCTACTACAATGTCCATGACCACACTTTTCATTGGCAGCTGAAATAAAGAGACCACCAAGTCTTTGATGACTCCAAGGCATTGTACCCTCCTTGAATCAAAAGAGTACAAATCNCCAATTCTTCCATGACTATTTTGGGCATAAGGTTGTGGGAAGCTCCTGAATCCATGAGGCAATTATGCAGCACCTTATCATGTATGTTCAGGGATGTGTAGAAGGGAGGGGATGAATCATCTCTATCTTCTACCATGGGACCTAGGACGGTTGTTGGCTTTTCATCTTGAAGATTTACTGAGTCTATGGAAGGCTGGGGGGACTCAGATTGTAGTAGTTTGGAGAGGCACCTTTTGAAATCTTCATTTTTAACTAGTTCTGAGAGGGGTACGAGAATTCTAATCTTTTGAATTTTGTGCTCAAAACTAAAGGAGGAAAGAGGCTTAGGAGCTTCCCTTACCTCAGAGACAGGTTCTTTGGTTGTTGGTGAAGTATTCTGAGTTTTCTTTTCTTTAGTAGTGATTGTTGCAGGTTTAGCAGGCCTTTCTGCTATGAGGGGTTGATCATGGCTATCAAGATTCCCTTCTTTCTTCTTTAACCTGAGATGATATTTGTTAGGAGTGTTTTTGGCCTTTTCCCCTTTACCCAACTCATTGATTTGAATTTTCATAAGGGATTCTTCATATGCAGATTGAGTCAAATGGGGAAAAGGGGAAGTCTCTTCAATACAGTGAATTTCAGGGTCGAGCTCATCTATGTCCTCTCCTTCCTCATGAGAAACTAGGTTATTTTGGAGAGGGGTTTGAATCCTCTGATCATCTATGTCTTTGCTCCTTTGTTCCCTTGGCAAAGCCTATGTCACATTGTTGCTAGGCCTCTTGAATCCTCTGTTATCAGTATTTTGGGGATTTCTATACATGGGCTTCCCTTCTAACTCCCACCTTTCCATTCTAGCTGAAAGTGATTTTAGCACTTTAGTTACCTCGTCCGTCTGAAGGGGAAGAGGAGAGGAATTGGATGGGGAGGATTCAAGTTGCTTCATGGATATGTCTCTATCAGCCTTATTCCTGAGTTGGTCAATAGCCAATATGTTAGATTCTACTTCCACGGCTGCATCCTACATGTGAGACAGAGTAGTTGCTCTCCTTTCCCTCAACAGAAGGCAGAAATTGGGATCAAAAGCACTAGCATAAGTGATTTTAGCAGATGATTCTGAGGGCTTAATCTCAACGGGGATCTTATTGTACATTTTATTGAATCTCTTGGAGAAGTCAGAGACAGACTCTCCTTCCTTTCTCTTCAAAGACCCAAACTCTGTCATGTAATACATGAAGTTTTTTTTGTCTCCCCACTGTCTCAAAAAGGCATTATCCAAAGCCTCAATCCCATCAATAGATCTAGGAGGCGGGGCCCTAAACCACTTTCTAGCCTCTCCTTCAAGGCTATGGATGAAAATCCTCATCCATACGTCTACATGCATGATAACATGATCATCTGTAAAACTGTAAAAGGCTTCAAGGTGTTCTTTTGTAGCTATGTCCCCTTTGCCTGTAAACTTGGGCAACTGCTTAAGGTAGCCATCTACTGGAAGGGCATTGAGAGGCTGAGGTAACAAAAGGGGAGCATACCTAGCAACTATTATAGCCTCCATTCTGGTCATGGGGGGATTTTCTCCTTCCATAGGAATATTAGGTGGAGGAGAACTCGGAGGAGAAGGAGCTCAAATAGGGGATACTAGAAATGAGCTTCCAAGTGGAAGGGGGAACAATGGGGGATTCAGAGAGAAGGATAAGGGGCTTGAGTCAACAGATGCTTCTCTCTGTGTAGTAGTAGCAACAGTAATAAGAGTAGGGGTGGGGAAATCTTCTGTGGTCCTGGGTCTACACCAAGGTACAGCTAAAGGGGAGAGGGGAGTGACAAGGATTTCTCCCTCCAATCCCAAAACAGGAGGGGAAAACTCAGCAGGAACACTTCTGAAATTCAGGAAACGAGAAACTTCATAAAAAGATCTTCTAGTAAGCTGAGAAGAAGAAAATGGAGTTTCTACAGAAGGAGATGGCAATTTACCTGGTTCAGCGATGGAAGTTTCTCCTTCAGAGGCCTTTCCTTTTCTGATAATCGCCTCTAGATCAGCTTCAGGTGTATCTAGAGGCAATTGATGATGGGACCGTGTGTGTCTACCTCTGGAAGCCACAACTAAAACAGCAGGTTCGCCACAATGGAGTTGCCAGGTGCACAGTAGCAATCTTGTAGGGCTCTGATGCATGATGCACCTTCAGAATCAGAGGCTCGATGTCATTCGATCCCAGGGAAAATTTTCAACTTCCTCCCCAGCAATGGTGCCAGAAATGTTAGCGTCAGAAGTCACTCCTGGATTGCAACAGGAGTAAGCCTGAATCCCATCAGTTTATGTCACTATTTGTTGATAAAGGGTGATGAATGGAAGTAAACTCATAACAATATTGTTCTAACTCAGAAACTAGGCCAAGCATGCACAAGTAGATGAGGTCTTGGTTTAACTTCAGACAGTAAGTTGTAATAAGGGTGAGTAGGAGGAAGACTTCTGTGAGTAAATGCGAAGCCTGTTGTAGGCATCGAGCTTCTAACAGCATGTAGAAGAAAACTTTGAACACAAGAACCTCTTATATTCAAAAGCAGAAACACTAAAAGAACATAACAGCGTTATAATAAATCCTTTATCATAACACAGGCATGACAATTCATGTGAATCAATCAATCTTGAAACCTTTTAGTATGAGATCGGAACTAGATGAAAAAGAGAGTTTCCTTACATTAAAAAATAAAATTTCA